>VZTO01002721.1:0-17384 GCA_013400615.1 Syrrhaptes paradoxus | reverse complement strand
TCTTTTCCTTTTATACAAACCCAAAGTGCAACCCGACGTGCTACACAGAACCCACCTTCCCCACCCCACAGCGCTGATGTTCAGTCTTTACCCCCACAGTTCCCCTTGAGGTTGGGAAGGTCAACCAGAGCGTTGCTAAATTTCCTTTAAAAACAGCAAAATCAACCAAACGACCCCCTTACAGAAGCACCAGCGCCAACATCCAACCTGACAAACCACTCAGGACCAACCAGCAGCAGGAAAAGTCCTCTTGGGGTCTCTAAGCTTATTTCTCCTCATCTGGACCATGCTCATGGGAAGGAGCTCCAGTAGCTCCTCCCAGTAGCAGCAGAAGCCAATCTGGGAGACATCACCAAGACTAAAGAACTCTCACCCTCACCCAGATGCCAACAACTTGTCATCTTGCTCTTCTGCAAGACCCTCCAGTCTGACCTCTACACCACCGTGTCCTGGTCATGGTGACCCTCCAGAGCTGGTCCTCACTGGCCTCACCTCCATCTGGAGATGTCATCCAGGCTTGACCAAAACAGAGCTACCAACAGAGACATCTGGGCGCTGACTTGACACCACGCATGGGTTGGGAACCCACACCAAGCAGCGCCCGGAGGGATTCCCATCCACACGTCTCCCAACGTGACCTCTTCAAAGGCTCTGGATTTGGCCCGCTGTCGCAACCTTGAGCCCAGAAGATGTGAGAGTTGCAAATGTCTCTGTGAATGCAACTCTTTTGGCACGCTCAAGGCAAAAATCAAAACCCAGTGATGTTTTTTCTCTTAGGGGGGAAAAAAGAAAAAAAGAAGAAAACCCTTGTTTCTATGCTGGGTTTAGGGATAAGGATTTAAAAATAACTCAAACTGGCCGCAAGCGTCTGCAAATATGAACGCTCTCACTGCTACCCTCGAGACAACTTATTGCTCTACTCAGACACCCCGAGGTGAGATGTCTGGCTGCAGTCGGCTTCACATCCTCATGCCCTTGGGTAAGCCAAACCCCGATGCCCACAGCCTCTGCATGACCATGGTCTCCCAGCCTCGTCCACGTCAACCGCGGATCACCTTCCTTGCTCTCGCCTTTTCTCAGGTGCCTTCCGTGAGGAAGGCGACGTGTTTATTGCTATTGCTTCCTCTTCCCCCTGCTCCTCCCTGCTCATCAAGCAGAGCAGCTGGACATCCTCCCCCTCACCAGCTTTTCTCTCCAGTTCCAGGATTTGTACGTGGATGAATGTTCCTCCTCAAAGTCTCCAAGCCCAGCTGTATGCCAACGAATGGAGGGCCACCTTCATCACCACGGAGGCATCATGGTTCGGTCTCAGCCCTGCTGACGGCACGGGTGCAAGATGAAGCCACCCATCTTCCCCCTCGTCCTACCTCAGAGACTCTTCTCCATCAACCAGCCACCCTCTTTCCCCACACAACCAGACTCTGGAGAAGCTCTTCAGACCAACCCCTGGACCTTGAGAAGCTCTTTGGACCTACCCTTGGACCTTGAATAGCTCTTCAAACCAACCCCTGGACCTCGATAAACTCTTCAGACCAACCTCTGGACTTCAAGAAGCTCTTCAGATGAACACTTGGACCTGGAGAAGCTCTTCAGACCATCTCTTGGACCTGGAGAAGCTCTTCAGACCAACCCTTGGACCTGGAGAAGCTCTTCAGACCAACCCTTGGACATCTCCTTGCTTCCTTCAACAGCCACCCAGCACAAGTCTCCTGCAAACGGTGACCATGCAAGGAAGGAGCTGCCTTCTCCCTCGCATAGCCCCAGGATGTGGCTGATGGGGAGCATCTCATTTTCCCAAGAGGTGCAAGATACTCCCAGGACACACATCTCTCCGCTGCTCTCTTCCCATCATCGAAGATCCGTTTGCCCAGTTGGAAAAAGCAGCCCAAAGACCCGCTGGTGACCAATCCTCCTACTTCCTAAGACAAGTGTGTTACGTCGCTAACGATATTTATATTCTCTTACTCCTACAAAAGAAGGGATGAGTTCAGAATTTCACTGCAGAGAACGCATTTAATCATCTATCACGACAGCTATCTGGAAGACACCAATTTTTTTTTTTTTCTTGTAATATGTTATGGAAGATTAAATAATTTATATTCTTCAACTAAAAATACCCAAACCAAATCGGAATAAGCCTGCCTACCAGCGCTGTGCTTTTCACATAGTACCCTGAACATCAACCACTTTTACTAGCCAAAGAAAAATCTAGGCTCTCGTCAACAACACCGACAACAGAAAAAAAAAATAACGAAAAGAACCCAAACGAACAAGAAGTGGGGGGATCTTTGCACCACTCAGCTGGGCAATGCTGGAAAAGTGAATTATTCTGAGCTTTCGAATGAGAGGACCAAAGAGAGAACTTTACTATTGCTCAGTGTCAGTATGTGTGTTACACAATTTATGTGGGTTGGGGAGGAGGTAGCGGGGAGAGGAAGGGGAAAAAAAAATAAAAAGGAGGCAGAAGATTAGAAAAAGCAGCTTTTACAAAAACCACTAAAGAATGCATAAAGTGACCCTTGCACTTTTTTTTGTTGTTTGTTTTCTCTTTTGTTCTTGCAAACAGACGAGGTGCTGCAGTACAGCGGCCACAGCACCGATGTAAGACTTGTGTAGTTGCATACAATGTTTGACTCCGGATCTGGAAAAGAGCAAAACATTAAAAAAAAGGGGTTAGAAGCAAGTGGTGCAGGATCAGACAGGGTTGTTCTCCTCTCCTCTGCCTCTCCTGCCCCCTGTGAGGGGATTTAACCATCCCTCGTGCCACCCTAAGGGCAAATTCTTGGGCATGGAGCTAAGAAAGCGGCAGCTTGTTGGTGGTATCCAACGCACAGGATTAAAAATATGCAGATGGGATGCTANGGGGAGGGATAGGATGAGGAGGAAGGGGTTGAAGCTGTGGATGCCCCATCCCTGGAGGGGTTCAAGGCCAGGCTGGATGAGGCTTTGGGCAACCTGGGCTAGTGGGAGGTGTCCCTGCCCATGGCAGGAGGGTTGGAATGAGATGAGCTTTCAAGTCCCTTCCAACCCAAACCATTCCATGAAAGAGCGTGATACATCCAAAACCTTTACAACATGAACATTTCCACTCTCACAGTGTTGGACTGCAGACCAAGACCTGCAGCAGCAGCACTTACATGACTTGGCCAGTGGGTTTACCAGTGTGGAGGTACGTAGCTGTAGGTGGGGGTTCCTTGAGCCCTGTACGTTGGCACGGAAACTGGATGTGCTCCGATGGCGGTGTGTTGGGGGGTGGTCAACAAGGTTCCTGCAACGGCACAGAGAAATACTGAGCAAAGGAGGAGAGAGCTCCAGCAGGGGAGTGGGACCCTGAGGGGACAATGCTGCAGATCACATCCAATGGGCAAGCACAGCATCAGCTGCCTTATTTTTTTTCTTCTTCAATTCTCCCAAATATTATTCTGCCCACAAGACCTGAATCAAAGGTGTTTGACTCATGTGGTTGGTATCAACCAGCACCATGAAGGGAATAAACCCACCTGAGGCTCCAGCATATTTTCCATGTTATTTTCAGCCCTTAACTCATCTTTTTCCAATTTTCCTTGTCCCTAAAGATCAGCAGCAGAGCTGGTCACTAACCCACTGGCATCTTCCACCGGCTGAAGCAGAACCTTGCAACCATCTGAAACATCTACGGATCAAACTGGAAGGGATGACGGTTGCAAAAGGAGACGACAAAAAAAACCCAACCCATATCTTCCAGGAAAAATTAAGGTGAGCTTTGCCACTCATCTCCCATCTCTCTTTGGCTTCATTTATACCCACAGAGCCAAGAGCCCTGGGATGCAGCAGGATTGATCCTCTCCCAACCATGAAACAGGACTTGTCTGGTGCAGCATCTTTTTTTTTTTAGGTCTACAGCGGATATTTAGGCGAGAATTTGCACGATGCCTTCAGCAGACATGGGGNTTTTTTTTTTTTTTTTAGGTCTACAGCTGATACACAAAAGGATTTTAGGCAAGAATTTGCACGACGCCTTCAGCAGACATGGGGATGGAGAATTACTCTGAGTTTTAATTTGGGAATTACTCCCCAAATTTCTCTGTTCTGGCAGTAAGTGGGTGCTCGAAGCAACCGTACTCTCAATTTCTGGGTATTTCTCTACAAATACTGCTCACTAAATTTGAAGACATCCCCTGTGCATTAATTACATCTATTCACTTGTCAGTATAAGCAAGAGTAAATCTCTCGCAGAATGGTTCTCGTCATACCCAGGCTGCAATCTCTCTGCTCGCACCGGGGATTGTGTCCTGGAACAGAGGCTTATTTCACAGCTCATGCAGATGCGAAAGGATGAATGATGCATTTCTTGGCATAATTCAATATACAATCCTGAGAATTGTTAATGAGAAAAATACAGGCTTTGGGAAAAATAAAACCAGCCCATGTCCTTCCTTACTGGGCTGTCAATTAATTGCAGTTGGAAGCAATCCTGCACATGAGATGCAGAGGATTTGGGATATATAAGCCAAAGTTAACGTTCATTTTGTCAAATATATGCAGCAAGACCATAAGTATCCTAGGAAAGGAATTTGAGGATGGAAATACAACAGTAGTTGAAGGACAAATTTGGTTATTTCTCTATTTATAGAACAGAGGAAAGAATAATATATTTAAGGATGCAAGAGTGCATCCTTCTAGGGTGAGCCAAACGAAAGGTCTCCTCTGCTAGCCTAAAAAGTGAGTTAGATCAGTATCAGGAGTGAATTTTCACCCAGGACAAGTCTTCTGCAGAGGTTGTTTGGCTACAACCCACCTGAGAGATGAAAATATGTCTCAAAACACAATCAACCTTTCCTTCTTACCTGCTGACATTGCCATGGTGGTCCCAGCGACCATCCCCATGGCCACACCGTTGGTCCTGGGCGCAGCAACCGGAGCTGGATAGATGGCCGATGGGATGCTGTTGGGCTGAACCACGGTGGTGTGATGGATAACGTGAGGCTGTGCCGCGTACACTGGTTGGGTGTAATACGCTCCCTGTTTGAGAAGGGGAAAAAAAACCCAAAAAACAAACCACCATCATCTTTGTCACTTGATCAAAAGCCAAAGCAGTGACTTGAAGGCCGGTGTTTTATCTAGAGGCAATCACCAGCTCTGTGTGCAGTGGGTAGCAGAGCGGCGATACTCTTGGGGCCGGTCCAGCCCCACCACCTGCACAAAATGCTTCAGGATATGGTGGGTTAGGTGGTGGTGGGTTGACAGTTGGACTTGATGATCCTTGAGGTCTTTTCCAACCTTAATGATTCTATGGGACATCAGAGGTTCCCAAACCCAGCCCGTATCGTGAGCCTAAGCTATGACGGTCCTTCACTTTGAGACTTCAAGCTCTCAGCTTCTCCAGATGTGTTGCAGAAACAATATTAAGTCAAGGAGGCATCACACGTAGCTTCTGGTACAAAGAGCTGCCCATGGGCCATCATTCGAGCTCTAACAAAGGGCTGGTCCTTCCCCCAAGCGAGCCTCTGTGCCTGGAGACCTGGACAAGCACAGAGGAAGCTGAACCTGCAGATGTGTGGAATTGTTGCCGGGATGGATGAAGGCACCAAGACTGGAAGAGCACCATGGGTTGGAGAGTCAACTCATCAGGGACAAACCTCCATTTGGTGGGATGAAACAGGGCATGGACTCAAAAGACTTTCAGATGGACACGGGGGATGGTTGCTGGGATGGATGAAAGCACCAAGACTGGAAGAGGGATCACCATCATAGGTTGGAGAGTCAACTTATCAGGGACAAACCTCCCTTTGGTGGGATGAAATGGGGCATGGGCCCAAAAGACTTTGGCTGCTGGCAGAGAAAATGAACAAGAGATGGAAGAAAAGGAGAAGCCATGGCTCTCGGCTGGTCCCAAGGTGCTTGCTTGGGTCTGGGAAATGTGTCGTCTTGTTGGGTTTCCAACAGGAGACAGATGGGCTCCAAAATTCAGGCTGCTGAGACCCGCGGGGGTTTGAAACAAGGAGGAAGGACGCATGGGAATAAAAGAAAGAAGACAACAGAAAAAGAATGAAGAGAGATTTTATCACACCTTAGTGAGAGCCATTAGAGAACCTCTGAAGGTGTGGATTGAGAAGAGAAGGAGATGCAGGTGAACTATTCAATTACTTCTTTCTTTCAGAAGCTACAAAGGTCGATAGGACAAATTGCAGCTGCTGAAAGGATTTCCTCAGGGACGAGAAGGACGCGCCAAGATCAATTAGCCTCATGAAGAGGACTGAGAAACCAGCTGCGGAGAAGGAACATCCCAGGCAGTGAGCACTGTGAACATGACGTGCTGAAAGGATCTACCAAAGCATCTCCTCCTCGTCATCGTTCCCTTCCAGGCTGTCAAAACTCCCGTGGGTTTGGTCCCCAGCAGTTTATGCAACACTCAGTTCATGGAAGGAGAGGTGATGGTGGACAAAATCAGCAAAAAGAGATGCTCCGGTCTCAGCAAGGCATGGAGCAACCAGTCCGTGAGGTTGTAGCTGCTGGAGAAGCTGGTTATTGGTGTTAAAGAGGAAGGGGAAAGCTAGAGAAGCTGTAGGGACAGATTGCCTCAAGGATCTTGTGATCTTCAGTGGGAAAGGGCATCAAAGTGATTTTTTGGAGGACATCTGCCCTAAATCGCATCCCTGTGGAGGATCTTGGCTCCAGCGTACAGCTGGAGGCAGTGGCAACGCAGGAGCAGAGAAGACGGTACTGGAAAGCCATCTAGGTGCTCAGGGAGGAGCTCCTCCATGAGGACACGAAGCTGGGTCATGCCTGAAGTAGACTGTCCTCGTGCAGTGACACAGGGGCTTTTCCATGGGAGATGGCAGGAGGGTGATGTGAGTCGAGTGAGCTGCCAACAGCCACCAGCAAATGGACCTTGTGGTGGCCCAGACTCATCTGTGGCCCCGGGGAAGAGCAGCATTGAGAGCTGGGGAGGGTGGGGAGAGGTGGGTGCAGGGACCATCCTGAAGCCAGGAAGCTCCGACAGTCAGTGATTTTGGAGGAAAGGACCTGATTCCCCACCTGGCTGAGCCACAGGGATGCCACTGCATTGACCCCACTGCACATCGATTACAGTGCAAGACGGCATCTCATCCAGAGAATCCAATGGAGAAGCCAGGAGAGAGACCCCCAGCATCCCAGAGACCCCCCAAGCCCCACCACAAGCCCCTCCATCCCACCAGGACACGGATGCTCAGCCCTGACAGCCAAGGACAAAGCCGTGCAAGAACCTGAAGCTGTGTTTGCAAGTTACTGAGCAAAGTGGTGACCTGCCGTGGTGGCTGGCGAGAGGCACGTACCTGGGTGTACAGGTTCTGCTGTGGGTAGGCACTTCTGATGGGGTACATCGCGGTTTGGTATGGATTCGGAGACGGCGAGTAGGGAGGAGGTGCGTTGTTACTCTGGGTCGGTGGGACCTTGTAGGGAGTCCCCGCGGTGTACCCTGGCAAAGACAAGAGTGGTCCAAGGTTAGGGTGAGGGTTTACAGCCTCCAAGTCCATCCATCCAGCACATGAGCAACGCAAGCCACCGTTCATGATGGGCATCACCCAGCATGGAGGAGATGTACCGAGATGCACCACCATCTGTTGATGTCCCATGAAAGCCACCAAGCCAAGATCTCCATGTCCAGCATCCAGCCCCTGGCTAATCGATCACAGCAGCTAGGGCTGCATCCTCCACCCAGCCCAGCGGCGGCTCCTTCCAAGCCGCTTCCACCGGGCAAAGAGCTGATGAGTATTCCCAACGGTCAAGGCATGACTTGGTGGGACTCAACCAGCACTTAAATCACCTAAGACAGGAGTATCCCTACACCTACTTACCCGACTCTACACATCCACTTGACGAGAATAATGTTTTTCCTTCTCTCCTCCCCAGATTTTGGCCCTTTCACCCTTTTTGCTCAAGGCGTGATGGGCAAAACCAGAATTTAATTGCTGCAGGATCTAATTTCATGGCACAGTATTGCTGTCACCTGCCTATGACCCCAAGCAATGACCAAGCAGCAAGACCGATGGTCCAAACCTTAATATTGAGGCGAAAATGACGCAAGTCTTTAGGTATTCCATCAAGGTGGATAGTGCCGAACAGTTTCTCCTCCTGCAAAAGAGCGTTGTGACCGTCTTGCAGGTGGGAGAGACAACCCCAAGTGATGCTCAAGCACGTTTAGACCTGTCCTGCTCGCTGCAGTCTATTTGTATTAGTGACAAAAGCCACAAATCTGCTTTATTGCCATTTAAAAAAGCCTTTTTTTAAATGGTAAACAGGAGGGCTGCTGGCAAGGCATACGGAGCAGCGGGAGCTTGGGACGGCAGCGGTTGAGCAGCCAGGGAAATGTCCTTTGCAATATTTTCAGCTTTGAGATCCTGATAGGGCAGATTGCAGTAATTTTTGTCTTCTGTTAGGATGCAAGAAGAAAATGGACTTGAGCATCCCCCAGTCTTCCCATCATCCCATCAGGCTGTTTAGCTGGAGCATCCCAGGCTCAGAGTCACACTTTATCAAAGGTCTAAAGAAACCTGAACTTATATTGCAACATTTAGGAGATGCTGAGCATATGGGTAAGAAATGAAAATGAAGGATCTTTTCCAAAATATGAAAATTTGGCCCCAAAAATATCCCTAAGAAAAAATAACCTAAAGGATAACATGGTATCAGCTGACCCGCTGGCTGTGGGTGTCCCTTTGGGGTTTTGCTGCTATTTGCATTGAGTTTTGAGCTGTCTGATGCTTCTAAAATAATATTTTCCTTCCAGGAAAATCCAGCTCAAGATCCAAGTCTGATCCTATTTGTCTTTTTTTAAAAGATTTTCCCTGGAGTGAGGACATCCCATAAGGATCTCCACTCTTCTTCTGCTTCAAGGTAACTTCACCGGTTGACTTGTGATGAAGATGAGGTCAACCTCCAAACCCTCCGCCAGTTTTGCTCTCCCAAAAGAAAGAGCGGCTTTAAGCAGGTCCCATGATCACACTGCGCAATCCGATTCTTGTTACCTGGCACCGAAGAACCGTAAGATCTCATGGCACGTCCAGCATCTAAACGAAGTGTGACCTGCCGCGAGGATGGGATGTCCCTGCACCAAGGATACGCAGCACCTGAATTTCCAACCTTTAGAGGCATTTCCATGAAGTTGCCCCTGAAACATTATTACTTAAGTGCTAAATTGGGGAAAAAATCCTCCAGAAGACTTCAAGTTGTGCTTTAAGGTGTTTTTTTTTTTTTTTAGGGTGGACTTAAAGCTGAGCTGCTGTCGTGGGATGCCCCAGATGGCATCGAGTGTGCCATGAAGGCATCAAGGTGTTGGTCACAGCTCGATGAATGGTTAAAACAAAATGGAAATGGTAAAAAAATCAAGAAAAAGCACGTGGCTGGGACAGCTGGTGAGAAATGGGAGCCAGCTCTTGGAGGAGGGTTGGGAGAAACCCTCCTTTGAGAAAACGGGCCTGTGTAGGATGGAGAGGAGAAGTCAAGGCAAGAAGATGTCTGAACGCTCCAATATAACGAACTCATTTACTCAACCAGTGTTCAAGGCACAGCAATTAATGAAGGCGAAGATTTCAAGCCTGCTAACATCCCTTATTATCCGCCCAGTGCTGAAACAGCGTGAAGATGACAAGGAGCTTTCTAGGAACTCCCAAAGAGCATCTCACCGCCTCCTGATTACTGCAGATTGGGAAAAACGCGTTAATTAAGCAGTGGAATATCTGTGACCTTTTTTTCTGACTCATTAGCAGGAGAGGAGCTATCTCAAAACGAGAGATGGAAGCAGCGAGAGGAAATTCAGGTTCGAAACGGCTGTATTCACCACGGCGGCAGAAGTGGAGATTCCTCCACCATGAGGTCCTCCAGGAACCCAACAACATCACCTACAGCCCCACCAACCTCCTGGTTTTCAACCTTATGGATTTTTTTTTCTATTCTGAACTAATTTTTTCAAACAAAGACCTCGGAGGCTGCCAGTTCCTGGCATCACACTTCGTTTCTGATGGGTGTCTGGAGATGTGGACCAGCTCAAGGCTGGGTGGTTTCCCCACTAATGCTTGCTGCCGTTTCCCCATCGCTGAATCACAGACAATTTAGCTCCGATATTAAAAAAGGTATTAAACATCATCGTCCAGGCAAATGTAATCTTCTGTGTTTATAAATTGGGAAAAATCCAGATTAATTTGCGGGTAAAAAACTAACGCGTAATCGAGTTTTAATGACACGAGGTGATGGAGGCTCCTCTCAGAAAAGCATGTCTGACAGCTAATTTTAAAGCCTAATTATGATTATCTAACACCTTATTAGGATTAAGAGGTTGTCACGGCCCGTGCTTCTGCTGCTTGGCGGTTCAGCAGCAGGCTGGGAATTTAAAAGCAATAGCAAGCCTTTAAGCTCCAGCTTCTATTAAAATTGTTGATTAAATCCCTCGTGCCACTGTAGAAATCGCAGCCTTATTGATCCTGCAATCAGGACTGGCCTGAACTACACAGATAAATTTTTCTATAATAACACAAAGACTGGTGGGGGGCTGGGAAAAAAGCTCTACGATGGATTTTGTATCGTCATCTCCTCTTGTTTCCACATGAAGGGCTCAACACAAGCATAATTCCTTCAATGGATAAGGAATGGGCTCCATGGCCACGTCCAGAGTCACCGTCAACAGCTCAATGTCCAAGTGGAAACCAGTGATGAGTGGTGTCCCTCAAAGGCTGGTACTGAGACCAACACTATTTAATAGCTTCATCCGTGATGTAGGTGGTGGGATCGAGTGCAACCTCAGCAGGTCTGCAGATCATAGAATCATCGAATCATCAAGGTTGGAAAAGACCTCAAGGATCATCAAGTCCAACTGTCAACCCAACACCACCTAACTCACAGATGACACCAAGCTGTGTGGTGTGGGGACACGCTGGAGGGAAGGGATGGCATCCAGAGGGACCTGGCCAGGCTGGAGAGGTGGGACCACACCAACCTCGTGGAGCTCAACACAGCCAAGGGCAAGGTCCTGCCCGTGGGTCGGGGCAACCCCCAGCACAGACACAGGCTGGGAGGAGAATGGCTGGAGAGCAGCCCTGGGGAGAAGGACTGGGGGGTGCTGGGGCTGGGAAGCCCACCATGGACACGGAGCTGCTGGAGCGGGGCCAGAGGAGCCCCGGAGATGGTCCGAGGGCTGGAGCAGCTCCCGTGCGAGGACAGGCTGAGAGAGTTGGGGGTGTGCAGCCTGGAGAAGAGAAGGCTCCGGGGAGAGCTTCTGGGGGGTCTCCAGGAAAGATGGGGAGACCCTGGGCCAGGTTGCCCAGAGAAGCTGTGGATGCCCCATCCCTGGAGGGGTTCAAGGCCAGGCTGGATGAGGCTTTGGGCAACCTGGGCTAGTGGGAGGTGGCCCTGGTTGGAACATGATCTTTAAGGTCCTTTTAAAGTCATGCAAATCATTCTGTGATTCCATAATTCTGTTATTCTATAAAAACACCTTTGCCTTTTTTCAGTAAATTCCAGCTGTGTCTAAGGAGGCTGCACCTGGTGCACTCCCACCCCTGGAGCAGAAGGCAGATCCGTGGCTGCATGGCCCAGTTGAGTCTGACAACAAAACACCTCCAGGCAAAGACAGGCTTTGAAAACCCCATCATTAAAGGACAAAAAGCCACAAGGCAAAGGCAATGTCCCCTCACTGGAGGCACCTGCCTAGCCATGTCCTGCCATGGTCTTTCACTGGGGGTTCACAGCCCAGCAGAGCCCTCAGCACCTTTTTCTGTCTTACTGGTGCAGATGTGGGGAGGTTCTGAGCAGCTATTGCATATTTATTAACATTTTCCCTGTTCAGCATGCTGTTCCAGTCCATACTAGTGGGCACTCCACTCTGGGAAAAGAAGGACTCATCTCCCCGGCTTCTCCTTGGCTTACCTCCATCCTGATCTGACACCTCACTGATGCTCATGAGTAAGCTCTCACCCATCTCCTGCCATGGGACACCTGGGAAAGGCCATTGTCCCAAGAACAAGACCTGGGCTAGGTGAGATCGAGCCAAGGAACACCCCATTTGGGATGCCCAACCTGAAACTCTGCTGATTTTTCAGAGCCTGCGCTTCAGGTGGCATCTCCCAGAAGATCTCCGGCAAAGCCAACTGCAGATCTAAGCCTGAAGCATCCCTGCAAATCCAACCTCAAGGCTTTATTAAATTTAATTTCCAAATTAAACGTGCTCAAGCCAGGAAACGAGGCCAGCCCCCATGGGTCTGGCCAGTGACCACATTATTTATTTCCTTTATCACCCACAGCCCAATTTTGCCCCCAAAACCCTTTCCTACCCCAACACCTCCTCTTGCCCCCTCTGATTTCTGCATCTCACCTGCAGCAGCCCAGAGCTGCAACAGAGAGGAGAAACCACATCCAGGCATGGGTTGAACTCCAAGGGAATTTTGCCAAATAATTTTCAGGTTTCTACTAATTACAAGCTGAGATTTTCCGAACACTTATAACTCGGTCAAATCTGGTCTTGTGTGAAATTAGGTGCGATGCAAAGTCCACGCACCGTTTTCGGCGTACAAAGAACGGTAGGGAAATCCCCTTCCAAAGAGAAAGTCTCCCAAAGGTTGATTTTTAATAACTCTTTTCATTAAAAAAAAAAAGAAACGGTATTTCTTCCTCTCATCTCATTCTGTAAATGATTTAATACAGCAGGGAACGGGAACCTGGAGCAGACAGACGGCGAGGAACACTTCCAACCCCCGTGTGTGTATGGGCGCAGGGTCCCAGCCTTGCACACACTGCCAGTGGAGGGTCACTTTAAGATACCTGATACTTTTTTCTCCAGATTTCTCCATGTCTCAGGGGTGTTTGGAAGGTTCATTTTGCATTCTGAAGGTGTTTTTTGTCCCACCCATGGTAGCCATGCCCTGGCTTTGGCAGCAACATGAGGGCAAGAGCAGCGGGGCAGGGGCCAGAGGACATCCCACATACCAGGGGAAGCACTGGGGGCCTCATCACCCCTCCTGGAGGAACTATTTGGGCTCCTGGGGGATGAGATGACAAGATTTCCACCTGGAAAAGCCCGTTGGACTGTGATCCATAAGCAGCATCTCCTCCCCCTGCTTCTGCTCCGCCAGATGGAGATAACAGGTGGGAATTTCACCCGGCTTCCTTGAAAACCGTGATTTATTTTGGAATAATCTCTCTCGTTTTTAAGAGAATAAGGAAATAACCTCCTTTTGGTTTTTCTACGCGTACCGTTCGGCTCAACCACAGAGCATCACCACCAGCAAACAACCTCAGGTTGCTCCTGGGCACCAAAAGCTCAGCTGGAAGAGAGACCTTCACCCTTCTCCGCTTGACCTCCTCCTCCGAAGGAGCCCCAGGAGGGCTGCTGCTCTCCATTCCACACTCCTTCGTGGTTTTGACCCATGCAAACAGAAAGGAGCAGGGATGCTATCTGGTTTTCAGAAATAAAAAACCCAAGAACTCTGCAAAATTTCCTCCCAGAAGGGAATTGTGGCAACATCACAACGGTCCCACTGGGCAGCTCTGGGAGCAGAAGGTGATGGATGTGCCCCATGGGGCCAGGGAGCACCCCCAAGACCCCCCAGCACCCAGGGAAGGACACACGGACACCTGCACGGCCACAAATCCGTTGCAAACGGGTCGATCCCAAATAACCCCATCCCCAAACAAACCCAAAGGAGGGGAAGGCAAAACAGGTAAAACAACCGAGTAAAAACCCCAGAAGAAAAGGTTTATTTACTGAATGCTGCAGAAGAAGCCTGGTAAGTTCTGTTCTCGGTCCCGGTGTCCACCGGGAGGTGGAAGGTGCCCTCCGTGGCACAGGAGGAGGAGGTCTGTGGCCAGGCTTGCTTCATCAGAAGTGTCGCTTGAGTAGAGACAGAGAAGAAGCGTCACACAGAAGCAATGAAGACACAAGTTCCCGCGTTTATGTCACATTGGAACCACTTTGTTGCCCTCTTCCTTTCCCCCCTCCACCTTTGAAGGCCAACTATCTGCAGGAATTTCACATCACGGTTCCTCTCGCCCCACGTGCTCCCCACGGAGGGATGGTTTGCACAGAGTATCACAGCAAACCAGTTCCCAGCCCTAGGTGACTGGTTTCCAACTTGAAGATCTCCACCTGGGGGACATGGCCAGCAGAGCCACCATCCCTCCCCAAATGTCCCTGGTCACCTCTGTGCGTAGGGACCAGTCCCTGGCCTGGTGTTTCCCAGCTGGAAAACAGGCTGAGCCTGGTGTACAAGGCATTTGATTCCCAGTAAAACCCTCTGAGATGCGTTCACGGCAGGTACCACCAGTGGACAGGGTGCTGGTGGCTGTGACCATCCCATCACAGCGTTGGGTGGTCCTTAGAAGCTCTGGAAAGGACAGTCAGCAGAAGCGGTGGCTTTGGGCAAGTCACCCTGTGTGTCAGTTTGTGGAAGAAGTATTTATGAAGCCACGTAAGATAATCGAGAAGAACCTCAAGAGCCAAATCCCGGGGGAACTGAGAAGAGACCAAGAGAAGTCAGTCATTTTGTAGGTCTTAAATTTTCTGAAAGAGGAAAAGGTCTTATCCCAACTGCCATAATGCACCTCTGCGTGATGAACCAGCACCGGCCATACGTTCATCCTACGTCCACACACACTGCCAGCGGTTACCTAAGGATCGCCGTCACACCAAAAGCTTTCTGGAGCACATCTATGGAGAATCCATCACTTAAAAACTACACAAAGGTGAACCAAGGAGGCTTCTAGGAACATTAATATCTCCTGGTCCTTTGCAAGAGCTACGATGCAGAGAGGTTACAATCCAGCCATGGTGATCTGACATCATTTAAGGTCTGCTCCCTTGTCTGGATTTGGTTTTGCCTCTCGCCTACGCTGTTCATTGGAAAATAAATGGATTTTGTTCATTATCTGTTGGATCCCTGGCAGATCTGATGGTGGGAACAGGGCAAGCAACGTGAACTGAGCATGGGTTGGGTCTGGTCTGTCTCCCCGTGAGGAACTCCAGCCAACGTGGTAATGCCCAGGACATATTTTAAGTAAAAAAGAGAAAAAAAATGAACCAGATGTGCCTGACGAAAATCCCATGAATTAACTGGAGTACAGAATCGCAACAAAAGGACGAAGCGGATGATCCAGTGTATATGGGATACAGATTTCTTGCTTCCCTCTGCCAACCTTATTTCTGATAGATCCAGCCTTGAGCCTCATCCAAAGTTTGCAACAAGCTCAATTCCCAGGCAGTGCCATTACCATCATGGGAGTGTTTGTTCTCAGAAAGCCTTGCGAGGCTCTACGGGATATTCACCCCACCAGACCCCAAGATATACCCACCTTAGGGGACCCATCCATGGCCCTAAATAGTTGGCAGACACCTATAGAGGATGACTCAGAGCACTTACGGGGGAAAAGACGATGCCAACGTTGCCTCTGCAGAGCAACGCATCCTCCGGGGAGGACCCAGAAGGGTGGCTCAGAGCCTCCATCCTGGCCCACAACGTCCCCACAGAGACCCCAAATTTCCAAGGCTGATTTTAGAAATATCTGTTCTGTAAGAGCACTGGAAGAACGGCTGCAAAGTGCTCTTCTCCCCTGNTGCTCTCCATTCCACGCTCCTTCGTGGTTTTGACCCATGCAAACAGAAAGGAGCAGGGATGCTCTCTGGTTTTCAGAAATAAAAAACCCAAGAGCTCCGCAAAATTTCCTCCCAGAAGGGAATTGCGGCAACATCACAACGGTCCCACTGGGCAGCTCTGGGAGCAGAAGGTGATGGATGTGCCCCATGGGGCCAGGGAGCACCCCCAAGACCCCCCAGCACCCAGGGAAGGACACACGGACACCTGCACGGCCACAAATCCGTTGCAAACGGGTCGATCCCAAATAACCCCATCCCCAAACAAACCCAAAGGAGGGGAAGGCAAAACAGGTAAAACAACCGAGTAAAAACCCCAGAAGAAAAGGTTTATTTACTGAATGCTGCAGAAGAAGCCTGGTAAGTTCTGTTCTCGGTCCCGGTGTCCACCGGGAGGTGGAAGGTGCCCTCCGTGGCACAGGAGGAGGAGGTCTGTGGCCAGGCTTGCTTCATCAGAAGTGTCGCTTGAGTAGAGACAGAGAAGAAGCGTCACACAGAAGCAATGAAGACACAAGTTCCCGCGTTTATGTCACATTGGAACCACTTTGTTGCCCTCTTCCTTTCCCCCCTCCACCTTTGAAGGCCAACTATCCGCAGGAATTTCACACCATGGCTCCTCTCACCCCACGTGCTCCCCACGGAGGGATGGTTTGCACAGAGCATCACAGCAAACCAGTTCCCAACCCTAGGTGACTGGTTTCCAACTTGAAGATCTCCACCTGGGGGACATGGCCAGCAGAGCCACCATCCCTCCCCAAATGTCCCTGGTCACCTCTGTGCGTAGGGACCAGTCCCTGGCCTGGTGTTTCCCAGCTGGAAAACAGGCTGAGCCTGGTGTACAAGGCATTTGATTCCCAGTAAAACCCTCTGAGATGCTTTCACGGCAGGTACCACCAGTGGACAGGGTGCTGGTGGCTGTGACCATCCCATCACAGCGTTGGGTGGTCCTTAGAAGCTCTGGAAAGGACAGTCAGCAGAAGTGGTGGCTTTGGGCAAGTCACCCTGTGTGTCAGTTTGCGGAAGAAGTATTTATGAAGCCACGTAAGATAATTGAGAAGAACCTCAAGAGCCAAATCCCGTGGGATCTGAGAAGAGACCAAGAGAATTCAGTCATTTTGTAGGTCTTAAATTTTCTGAAAGAGGAAAAGGTCTTATCCCAACTGCCATAATGCACCTCTGCGTGATGAACCAGCACCGGCCATACGTTCATCCTACGTCCACACACACTGCCAGCGGTTACCTAAGGATTGCCGTCACACCAAAAGCTTTCTGGAGCACATCTATGGAGAATCCATCACTTAAAAACTACACAAAGGTGAACCAAGGAGGCTTCTAGGAACATTAATATCTCCTGGTCCTTTGCAAGAGCTACGATGCAGAGAGGTTACAATCCAGCCATGGTGATCTGACATCATTTAAGGTCTACTCCCTTGTCTGGATTTGGTTTCGCCTCTCGCCTACGCTGTTCATTGGAAAATAAATGGATTTTGTTCATTATCTGTTGGATCCCTGGCAGATCTGATGGTGGGAACAGGGCAAGCAACGTGAACTGAGCATGGGTTGGGTCTGGTCTGTCTCCCCGTGAGGAACTCCAGCCAACGTGGTAATGCCCAGGACATATTTTAAGTAAAAAAGAGAAAAAAAATGAACCAGATGTGCCTGACGAAAATCCCATGAATTAACTGGAGTACAGAATCGCAACGAAAGGACGAAGCGGATGATCCAGTGTATATGGGATATTGATTTCTTGCTTCCCTCTGCCAACCTTATTTCTGATAGATCCAGCCTT
>VZTO01002720.1:0-24592 GCA_013400615.1 Syrrhaptes paradoxus | reverse complement strand
ATGGGGAAACCAAGGCACAGAGGTGCAGTGTGACCAGCCGGAGGGCACACACCGGTGCTGGGACTCTTCTTGCTGCCCCTGCTGAGCCCTCCCTGTGCAGGGCTGGAGCTGTTTCCAAAAACCTTTTTGCCAAACGGATTTCAACAGCAGATAAGAAAGAACAGTCAGACTCTGTTGGAGATGAGCTGAGGAGCGGGTTGTTGGGTTTTGGGATTGTTTTCTTTTTTTTCCTGAATTGGTTTCAGTATTTCTGTGGTTTTGATTTCACTGCAGCATCAGGGTGAGAAGCATCATGGCATTGAAATCACAGCTTCAAACTCAGTTGAAGCTCCTGGCTGCCTTTGCAAAGGTACACACAATAGTGTGTTTATCCAAAGTGTTTAGTGGGTTAATGGATGCTGAGTAGCTGGGGGAAAAGTGTGGCGTGGGGTCTGTTTGCTCCCAGATCTTAACTGCAATAGTGACAGTTCCCTTCTTCCCTCTGTTAGACTATCATCCAGGAAAGACCATCTTTGATCCCAGTCCAGCTGAGTGCAGGGCATTGCCTGTAATTCATTTGGTGGGTGAAGTGTGCTTTGTCTGCTAGAAACAGAGCACTGACAGTGTCCTCCCTTCCAAGCGGCTGCAAATTCCAGTGCCCAGGTGATTAAATGTGACTAAAATCCCAATCCTTTTGATTTCCTCTCCAGCAACAGAGCAATTGCTGCCTCTTCTGTAAATCTGTTGGGTTTTATTTGGCCTCTGGTGGTAATAGTGGCTTGGCAACTATTCGCTCGTGAGGGTCCAAAAAAAGCACTTAACAAAATCAAGCAATAATAGTAATGAGGTGCTAAAGATGCCGACACTTTGTTTATCCTCTTGAGAGCTCAGCGAAGATTTCAGTGGGTTTCCTCTTCCTCTCTTCACTTCTGAACTTGGATCGTGAGACAGCACCTGGCAGGGGATGGAGGGGGGCTGCTCCCGGCCGGGTGCCAGGCTGTCCTCCCCGGGATGCTGCGGGCCAGGGTCCTGCAGCCCTCTGCTCCCCAGTCCCCAGGGCTGAGCCCCAGGCAGGTGCCCAGGGGGCTCTGCTGATGGTTTGATGAGAGAACACCCAAATAGCTGAAGTACGGGATCCTGCCCCACGGCTCCTGCTCTGGCTACTCTGGCTGGCAGAAATAGTGATGTCCTCAAGGGGATGGGGCACGTTTGTGGCTCTTAACCCACTGGACCCTGTCAGGTCAGTCCCCTGCTGTCATCTCTGCCCAAAATTTCCGTAGCATGAGGGGTTTGGTGGGACATCTCCAGCACTGCTGAACTTTACCGGGTGGGTGCTGGAAAACCTTAGAGCTGCCGGGAGTCAGAGGTTCATATAGCTGCTGTTTGGCTGGATCAGGAGTGTTTGCCTCTCTGTGAGAAGCAGCAGCGTTTTTTCACAGACCAAATGAAGCCACAAGTTGGGTTAACTGGGCTTCGTTGGGTCCCCGAGCAGTCCTACACAACATGTAGAGCCCAAAGGAGTCTTTGCAGTACCATTGAATTTCACCGTTAATGTCTCGGTCATTTACCCTGAATGGAAGAAATGGAAGAAGGTTTTTTTTTTTTATTTTCAGGCATGAATAGACTGCAGGAAATAATCCCCCTTAAGGGCGGGTTAAAAGCACTGTCTTCTAATAGAAGATGGGAGGAGGCAAGAAAAAGGAAAGCTGGTACCAAGCCGTGCCTAGGACTGCTCCAGCTCTTCTCGAAAACTCTAGATTTTGTTCAGTGATTAGAAACGGAATAAATCAGATGAAAGGAAAGGAGCTGATGACAAGGTGATACATGTGTCGGAGAAGGGGAGGGAGTGGTGAAGGAAAAGCACATAACGTGGGTGACTTTAATTATGTGGAAGGTGGGAAGATTGACTTCCTAATCCTGACGGGCGTGTGTGCGAAGATAGATCAGCCTGTGTTCTACCAGGGGTTGATGAGGTCTTCTCAAAGATGTTAGGAGTTACTTGGAAGAAGAAGGTGCACTCTCTGGCAGTATTTATGAGAGCTTTAATTACATTTCACAGTCTGAGTTCCAATTAGAAGGGAAGGGGGGGGAAGATGTATAGCGTGTGTTAAGAGCACGGTGATAAATCTATGGCTAAGGATAATGGTAAACAAGGTAGCTGTACATCATGGCATCGTTTGCACGCTTCTATTTTTAGGTGTTTGTTCCAACTTCCCTTCTTTCCCCCCCACACCGCAAGCAAAATGCTCATGAAAGGGTCAAACCCAGGCCTCCGTTACTCATCTTCAAAGAGCAAGGGAAAGATCATTTGCAATTGCTGCGCTACAAGGCTATTACTTTTTTTTTTTTTTTTTTTTGCCGAATCATTAACTGTGTCGTAAAACAGCACTCCGCAAAAGGCAGACAGAGACAGATCGCAACATTTGTCTCTGTGCTTACATGAGCAGCGGAAAAATATTGCTGTCATTAGCGCATCCTTTTGCGTTGTGTGTTTAATGCTGCAGGTTCCCACACTTTCAGGTTACCCTTGTTATAGCCTCACCTAGCTGGCTTCTTACCAAAACAACCGTGATGTCTGTTTGTTTTAATGGCAGGAGGTAACACTGAAAGGGGAGATGTAAAAATTCCTCAGTGCTGGCTTCATTTTCTTCCCCTTCTAGTCAGCCAGGGACTTTGCCATGTGTTTTACTGGAAGGACGGTACCTCCGAGTCTGAGCAGCCTTGGCACCTCTCTCATTACATCCCTCTCATGTGGCTTGGAAAGGAGCTTTTCTGTGGTTTTTTCTTGTGGTATAAGCTGTTTGCTGGTATATCTGCAGACGGTGGAGGTAAGAGATGTATTTTGTCTAATGACGTCAGCGTTAGGCACGGGGAATACCTTGGATCTCGCGGTACCGTTAATTAAAGGTAAGTCTGCAAACAGCTCCTGACAAACACTGAAATTCTGGCTGGGGAATAGCAGGAATCAGCTCGTGAGATTGCTTTCATTTCAGATAACCTCGTTCCTCCCCCTGGTTAATAAAAGGGCTAACGACATTTCTTAATTGCAGTGAAATGGCTGCGGTGAAGCCCTGGCAGCACTTCAGCGGACGGGAATTTTTTGCTCTTGATTTCTGTAATTCCACGATCCCACTTGGAAAGTTAAAATGGATGAAAGGAGAAAACTCCCTTTTCTTTGGTGCTGTCGAAACCAAAATCCTTGTTTACTTAAAAGTAGCTCTGTCAGAAGTGCAGTATGATGGAGTATAATTGCAAAGTTCTTAGTTGGTAATTAGTATCTTGGAGCCATCTTAATGCTATTAAGAAACAGGCATAATTGCGTGTAGGATGCGGATATTTATCACTGGAGCTGGCATTTCAGGCCATTAGGAAGTATCTGTAGCTTTGCTGTACGCTGCACGTAGATTAATCTAGTTTAGGAGATTTAAGAGCCTGTCAGAGAGATGCTCCCGTCATCCGAGCGGTTGTAGCAGCAAGCGGTAGGAGAGCACTTGAAGAGGCACCAGATGTTTCCCTTGGCTTTGCTGCAATAACATCGTGGGTCCCTGATATTCATGCACGTCAAGTGATTTCCCCATTTGTTCAGCACGGCGTCTTTTATACCACACACAAAAGAAAAAAAATGTGGTAAGGAGCAGGAGGGAGCACGCTTCATCTCAACTTGAGCTCCATCGTGCAGGGTATTCCTGCGTGCCAGCATCGGTGGAGAGAAACCTGGGCTACCAGGAGCTGCTGGGAAGAGGCTTGGGTATGAAATAACCCCAGCCATGTCCCAGGCACGGGGCTCTGCCGCCTTAAATGAGAAAATTGTTGCTGGGGATTAAGTGTGTTTTCTTGTCAGCCCATCAAAGTGCAGGTCGAAGCAGCTCGTTACGGAAATAAGCAGGACTGGAAGTTGTGGCTAGGAATAAGATGGGAACAACTTGCCAAGGGAAGAGGGTTTTCAAGAAAAGCTCGTCATTAGCAGCTCAGCAGCACTCAGGGCTTTTTAATTAGATGTGTTTGGGAAGGGATGGACAAGGAGAGCTTGTTCTGGCTGCAGGCCTGAAGCTACAGGCAGAGAGGAGCTTGTACGCTCTTCAGCAGTGGAGAGAAACCTGGGCTACCAGACTGGTTTGGGTTGGAAGGGACCTTAGAGATCATCTAGTTCCCACCCCCTGCCATGGGCAGGGACACCTCCCACTATCCCAGACTGCCCAAAGCCTCATCCAGCCTGGCCTTGAACCCCTCCAGGGATGGGGCATCCGCAGCTTCTCTGGGCAACCTGTTAACCATGAACCTCATGGACACGAATGTCCCTCCTGCACCTCTTACAGGCTGCGAGAGAGATAGGAAAGTGATGTTTTCCAAGGTCACCCAACAGTTTGGCAGCGGGGCTGGGAAGAGACCAAAAGTCGCCAGGGTGTGGTGGTACCACGTGTCACTGGAGTCCAGGCTGTGCCATAAAGTTAACTTAGTTTATTTGCATCCTCCTCTTTCTCTACTATTGAAGACTGCTGAATGGTGCAAGACCATAGATAGGATCTCTTCCCAACGGGAAGAGTACATTTTTTTCTTTGTTAATCTGCAGCTGCTGTAGGTCCAACTGGTCTTCTGTTCCCTTCATTGCTTTGCCTCATTTGGTGCTTGGAGGGATGTAGTATGCTTCCTGTTCATTTAGTGGATCCAATCCCTGTCTTAGCTGCATGGAAGCTGCTTCTGATGCAGTGGGTGAGTAGCCTCTCATGCGGAGGAATGCAAGGTGTGGCTCGATATCTCGGGTAGATTGAATCTTCCCACCTGTTCCTCTGGATGTCTTCACAGCTGCTGCTTCTGTTTCCATTTGGGCTCTAGAAATTTTGGCTGTAAATGTAATTTTTTTCCCCAGGATGTTGAGAAAGCAAGATTCTCTGGAGCATGAAAGTCTAATCATTTGGATTTTCATTCTTTTAACAATGCAGCATCTTGCACAACTGCTTCTTTTGGCCACATTTTTCTGAGACTCCATTTGCCCAGGTCGTAGCATATGGTCATAGTGTATGATTTGACATGCTGTCCTGAGGAAAAGATGAAGCGGAGAGCATCAGATTTATTATTGGGTCAGTGCCTGATATATTTTTGAGTTCCCAGAGCTTTATCATAGTGACCATCCTAGGTCTTGTCAGTAAAGAGATGATGTCGAGAATTAGATCGCTGAGATTATAATATACTGCTGGGTTAGCCAAGATTCATGGTGGAGAGAGGCTGTGGCCTTTTTAAATGTCACATCCAGGCTTTAAAGGCCATACTCTCGGAATAAACAAAAGAGGATGCAGCCAGCTCCAGCGGCTTTAAAATGAGAGCAGCAGCCCAAGGATGCCAGTGGGAAGTCGCGGTCCGTGTTTGTGCAGCAGGTGGGAGAGCAAGCGGGCACTGCGAGGATGCTGGTGGTATCTTTCTCGAGATACACGGTAAGATGTGCCTACGCGGTCAGAATGCCTTTTATTGAGCAGGAGAAAGAGGTAAGTAATATGAAGTTCTTATCAGGGCGATGCACGAGCAGTTAGACAGACATTAATGGCTTGAGTAATTTTGGTTGGAGTACAATAAATAAAGTGATTGTGTATCGCACGAAGTAATACACATCTCTGCGAGCAGTTGCTTGGCAGCTGTACGACTGGATGGGATTATTTTTTATTTTTTTTTTCTTGGCTATGTAACATTTTGAATGGATGATAACGCTGAGAAAAATGTATTTCCACTTTTCTCCGACGCATTCATCACTGGTAGAAAAAGGCCCACGGGAAGGTAATCCGTGGAGCTGAATTCTATACATTGTGGTGTTATATAGTATAAAAACGCGTGTGGACACTTTGCACTGATCAGATGTGATAGTTCCAATATCGGGAGGCTTTTTAAAATCAGACTGCTTTTATAATTTTTATAGACCTATAAATGGTGCCAAATGGCTTGGAAATTCACTGACAGTCTTCAAGGGGCATTCAGCACTTGAAGCATACCTCCTTCCTTGAGGCTCTGCTTGAGTTTTGAATGCTGACTCATGGAAGTGTGCGTGCGTATGTACCCATATTTAAACAGTCTCCTTTTCTATTTTGTTTTTCGGGTTCTCAGCAAGTAACTGTGGAATTGGATTTTTTTCCATACTTTTTGTCTTCAGTACTAATTTCTAGAACAAGGGTCGGCTATCTCTTAAAATGGGCTCTTTTTTTTTCATACTGTGCCCTTCCTTTGCCCAAGCAGCCGCCACTATTAGATATAAAAGTGGTTTTGTAATTAATGACACCGGGCAAGGTGGGCACTACTCCAGCGGGTCACCGCATGGTGAAGGTTGGTTATCTACCCCCAGGGGTGAATCAGTATGGATTTAAAGGAAGATGAAAACTCAGTGGTGTTTTATGGGAGGGCCAAATTATCTCTTCTGGCCTTAAAATCTAGGGATATTGATTTAAAATTGATTATCTTGGTTTACCTGCTGCCTATAAATTTGCTAATTCGAGTGAAATGAGCATAAAACATGTTTTATGGACACAACCGTGTCCAGTGTATTTTTACAGCGTTTCAACTAAACTGTTTTAAATCCTGGTTTTTTTGTTAAGTCTGCTTAACTGCATGTAGCTCTCTTAGAGTACTTCTCGGGTTTTTTTGGCAGTTTAGCAACATTGGAATACGTCACCGTAATTGAATCCTGATGCAAACCCAAGGCTTCATTGTTGTTGCGTTCACTGCGGTGACTTTGATAATGCGAGTGCTTCACCTTTGCTGCTCCTTGGAAGGTGGTCCTGTAAAAACGGGATCAATTACTTGCATTGCTAGGTCCCAGTGTTCAATACTGCGGAATTAAAACCAGTTAGAGCTAGTTAATGGGCTTTCCCCTTGTGGAGGAGCTGGGGGAATAAACAAAGGAGAACAGAAGCTGAATTGTTTGAGGAGGGAATCTGTGTTTAGTTTCTGCCATAGATTAGCGATGATCAATTATCATGTCAGAAGGAGAAGTGAATATACCCCAGAATCTACATTTAGTTACTTAATCATCCTGCCCGATGCATAGCATTTATCATCCACGTTTTTAATGCCACTTACGTTATCGTCTCACATTTTTGCAGGGCACATTTAAGGAGAGAAAAGTCATTCTGATAGGCAACGTCCTGGGCAATAGAATAGCAGAAAAACCCGTAGGGTTCAATTTCTGGCTCTTCAACTTAAGTAGCTTGAGCCCTGGTCCCATGCGGACAAACTGTTGTACACGTGTAATGTTGAGATGACAGCCCTGGGGATGAGCCAAGTCCTTGTCTGGAAGGAAAACCTTAATGAACTCCCACCTGTACTGGGTGGGCAGCCCTCAGCAGTGCTGTAAAATGTTTTTTTTTCCGAGAGCAAGTGGGAGCTAGCATCATCACAGAGCTGTGAAAGATGCAGGCAAATGCCTGTGAGCAGCTGGTGTTTGTTTGGTAAGCTCCATCCTGTCACCAGCCTTGTTTGGACTCATTTCAGCCATCTTCAGTTTCAGCCTTGCCGAAAACAGATCTGCGGCCCTATTATAGTGGTCATGAACCACACGAGGAACCTGGATGCAGTGAGACTTGTCTCACCTCCGTCTTTCCGTAATGAGGTCTTGGAAGGCTGGATGAGAAGATGGGGAGGGCAGCTTCACAAATGCTTGCTCTGAAGCAGTGAGTTGCTTGGTTCCTATCAGACTCTTCCCAGCCATTTCTTGGAGCAGCAAAGCCAATGTTTTTATTTCACAACCAGCAGATGGAAGGATCTAAAATGTGGATTTGTGACATGTTTTTTACCCTGATGCTTCAGCGAGCGGCACTATCTGAAATGCAAGCCAAACAGGCAGAAAATTCTTCCTCTGCTGTGCTGTGTGCAGACGTCTTGCCTAATTTTTGATCTGTCAGACCCACAAAGCAGCGAAAAATACGACAGCGGGAGGACACAGGATCAGCCACCAGCCAGTGCAGATTGACCATGGTTCTTGTGCTGAGGAGAAGCTAAAGACATGTCTGTTTATCCATCACATGCTCAGCTACAGTTGAAAACAGCTGAAATCTCTGTTGGGACTATTTATCTTCAGGGTGGCAATCCCACCCTTGGATGCTCAGGCTGGTTTCCTTGTCCTGTAGTGTCACCCTGACCTCCAGAGCCCGTGGTGACCTAAGGCGAGGGCTTAGGACATTCCCTGTCAGCAGCAGAGGGGAAAAATTGGACTGGAGAGTCCTTGTACAGTCTGTAAATTGGGTTTTTACATCAGAAGTGTTCTGGAGGATTCTTGAGTTTGTCTCTGAGTCCTTTTCAACGCCTTCAGAAGCCAGCGGGACTGGAAAAGGCTGTCGTCTTTTGTCAGGAGAGTCCGTGTTTGCTTTGTGCAGGAGGGTAATGCCTCTGCAGAGAGGGAGAGTCAAGAGCCGTGCTTTCATACGCAGCTGCTTTTATCCCATTCAAAACAGCGATGTTCATCCCGGGCTTTGTGTTGCTTGGTCGTGATCTCTGTAGTTTCGTTTCAGCAAAGCAATTTTCCGCAGCGCTCACCTTTAGGCACACAGCTAGTGCTTCTGCTTGGAAACAGAACTTGCAGAGAGTTGTTAAATTATGAAAATAAGCCTTTACCACCAATTTCTCCGTAATTTTCCTTTTGTCACTCACATAGAGTTTTTGTTCCGTGTTTGAGCCCAGCGTGGTGTCGCCAAGTTGCTTGTGATTTAAATAGAAGAAGCCGGCTGCCAGGAGTAACGCTTGCAGGTATTCCTTCTTTTCTTTATTTGCCTTACAGCAATGCCTGCAGGCCAAAGCAAAGATTGTGCTGGCAGCATGTGAATAGTTAGTTCCTGCCCCTCAAGTCAAAATAGATAAAGGAATTATCATTATCTTCATTGCACAGATAACAGCAGAGAAAGATGGAGTGACTTACCCATGGTCATGCCACCAGTCTCTGGAAGAGCCAGAAAGCAAAGTGTTATTTCCTCTGGTGGGAAGCTTTTACCCCAGTGCCATCCTTTTGTGCAACTAGCTGCTTGCAACAATTCAGATTTTTCCTTAACATCTCCTGGCATAAACGTGCAGGCTGGTAAATGGCACAAAATGTATGTCTCCCGGCTCTCTGCCTTTCAAGATTCTTTTTCTCTTTATGACTTGCCTCATGGTGCCCAGCTGCCTTTGTAGAGCCGTGTGTCTGGAAGGATCTCAGGATGTGCTCATCTAACCTGCTTTAAAACCTCCAAAGACACAGGTGCCACAGGTTCACTGGGTGATTCTTCCTGACGCTTCATTATTTTTGTCCTTCGAAAGCTGTTCCTAAATTTAATTCTGTGCCTGTCTTGCCCTAGAGACAGCAACCTTTTACTTATTTGGACACTCATGTTCTCTTTCTATTTTTTTCCCCTGGACTGAACAGCTCTCCCTTCTTCCCATCTCCGCTCAGCACTCATACTTTCTCAACTTGTGCTTGTTCTCCCGTTCCCTCTTGGATTCCCTCAAAATCGCCGTCTCTTCCTGGCATTCCAAACAAGGCGCAGTGTGGAGCCGCCAGCTCCCTCCAGCACTTTCCCTTCTCCCCAAGGACCCGATAAATCCCTTCTCTGCCTCCTGGGAAGCCCTGGGTTGACGCTGCAGCTCTTCTTCCTCACCCTCCAAAGGGGTGTTGCACGCTCCCATGTTTCACGCTGCAAAGGTTAGCCCTTGGGAAGCTGAAGGCACCCCGGTTTCCCTTGGTGGTGTCAAGAGATGTTTTCCCAAGCTCCTGTCGTGTGCTGTGACAGACACTGGCTGTGTGAGTTAGCTTCACTGCAGTGCGTGGAACTGAGATTTTAGGGCGAACAGTACCTAAAAGTGCCAAAAAACTGGGCAGGCTGTCTAGGTTGGCAGCAAGGATGAGAGCTGTTAGATTTTGTCTCTGTCTCCCATGTCCTTTAAAACCAGTGGCAGCCTGGGCAGCATGTCCCCTGATCCGGAAAAGCCACCATCGGTCTGAAACCAAGGACAGGGTGGGAGTGGGTTTATGGATCACAGGTGTATATAAACCATTTCAGCTCTAGTCACTTGAAGGTTCTACTATTCCAGTTTTTTTGTTTTAATATAACCTGTCTGTTTTTTTTTTTATTTCAAGCCTTCTGGTCTTCCTTGGGGAACTTGCTTATGGCAAGGTTTGGACCATGGTTCTGCAAAGATGTGGCCACCTCAGGGTCCTGTCAAAAGTGCTGAGCTCGAGCTTTTCTCCCGTTTATGAAGGCGATGTGGGAGAAGAGCAGTGGCAGGAGGGACCAATTACCATAGGAAATCCCAAACTAGCTACCGAGGGAGTTAAGGACTTTGCGCATTCTCCCCTCTGCTGTGCTGCACCTCTTCAGGAGCTGCTCTTCAAGTGCAAACAGAAGGAATTTATTTGGCCACCTCTGATTTCACTGAAGTGTTCAGTAATTTGGCTTTAATATTAGAATTCATCAGCAAGACTGATTGGTGTATCATGCAGGGTGGCAGGCTTGGCAGAGAAGGAAATTTCCCACACATCTTAAAAACGATCCGTGAATTTACGGGGTTTGGAGTTCGATAGCAGCTGGGAGGATGCAGCAAGTCTTGTATGAAGAAAGGAGCGGGTTTAGGAATTAAGAAGGTGAGTGATGGCAGGGCGCAGGGACTTGCACATTTCATGCATTTTATTCCATAGCCATGGTTTTGTTTTGTGTCTAATGGTCCATGATTTTTAAAAGGAAGCTTTTGCTTAAATGCAAATAAGATATTAGGTTACTAATGATAGGAGAGGCACTGGTAAGTGTGCTGGAAGCTAACCTGATAAATACACTCAGTAATGAGGATTCTGCTACAAAATACCGAGCCCTGAGGCTACGATCCAGAAGTGCTGACAGCAGTGGTAGTACTCATACGCTTAAAGTTAAGCATTTTCCCCAAGCGCTTTGATGGATCAGAGTGGAGTCCTTATCACCTTGCTAGGAGAGAATTTGTAATAAGAGTCTTGTGAGTCAATAGTATTTATTCTTAGGCTTCACAACTAAACCACTAATGGAATAGAGGGAAATTACAGCTCTTCTGTGGCGTGAAGAAATCTGGCTTTGGTCTTAACCATAGACTGTTCCCCAGCTTTGAGAAAACTTAATATCTTGATTTCCAGAGGCCCTAGAAAAAAATTAAATAGGTATTGTGATTCCCCATGGATCTGCACCCTATAGATAGAGGACATTCCTTCTTGCCTCTGTTCTCTGCTCTGGTAGCTCTTCGTCTTGGGTGCGTCTTGGCGCCAGGCGCAAGGCTCAGCTAGAGATAAGAGAGCCCTGTTCCCGGAGCAAAGCCCACCCTGGTGCTCTGATGTCCTGCTCTGCCTTCCCGGGATGGGGATAAATTACGGCCCAACAGGAGCTGTCTGTGCAGGACTCGGGGCTGATGCTGCTGTGAGTACAAGTGACTGTATGCTAGGTCTGGCAACTGGAAAGGAGGTTCCTGAATTCGGTGAATTTTGGCCGTGTCCAGTCTTGCCAAGCTAATTTTTTTTTTTTATTTTTTAAACAGAATGTAGCTTTACGAAGGGGACTTTGCACCACGATGCCTGTGACTCTGTCTTTGGAGCCCCTGCAGAATATGGATGAGCGTTTGCAATCATTCAAGTTTCAAGGGAAAAAAAAAAATAGCTGCATTGATGTTACAGAGCATGGTGGTCTTTGTAGCCTTTGTTATATAGCCAGTCCTTAAAATTCCCAAACACCGATGTCCCTGATAAGGCATTGAATGTATTTGTTGAGTGAACAAGCTGGAGGTAATACTGCCCATCCCTCGAGATGAGTGTGCTCGATATTCTGCAGTTGTCTATGATAAATCTTCTCAGAAACCACAAAAGAAATGAAAATAGCAACAGTACAGAGGATTTCTTGACAACAGAAATGCCAGGATATTTCTCCTTCTGTGCACCCCAACAGCAGGCATTGCCGGTGGTGGCTGCACTTGTTAGGTTGTGCTATCCGGAGATAATCTACCACTAATGCCGTTGTTCCGATTTACAGCTTCTGTGGCTGGCAGGGGGGTTCCTATCCCCTGCAATTTTCTCTTGGAATATCTCGTCATATTTTCCTAAAGCCCTGTGCCTGCAAGTCACGGGAATCTGCAGGCGGCTTCCCCTCTTTAAGAGCACATATCTCACATCTATGATTGCCAGGAGCCGAAAGCATGTCTGTATGACTCTGTAAACAGTCAAGGGATGGCAAGAATTCTTTTTTTTTTCTTTTTTTTTTTTTTTTTTTAATCACATGCTTTGGAGAGTCTTGCCCAAGATTATGTGGCAGTGATATAGGATAGATCCCATGAGATATTCTGGCTCTGCTGTGTATGGGGTGGTGTGCAGAAAGTAATCCTGCCCCAAAAGCTCTGTAATGTAGTACCTAGATCCTGGGATGTCTTTAGGCATGGCTGGTAATCCTGCAACGCTATGGTAGCTGTGCCATGGCATAGCTTTGTTATGCTAAAAGTTTTAGAATTTATTTGATTTTTTTTGTGTGTGTGTGGCAAGAATAGTAATTTTTGAAAATGTGCAGTCGGCAATGGGACATACAGAAAGGAGTGTGGGGGTGAGACACTGCTCCACCTGCCTGGGTTATCCCCACAAAGGTGGGCACTTCAATAATCTTACTAACAGAATATTTTATAGATATATCTTTATAACACAAGTTAATGCGTTGAGGATTTGAGTAGCAATACTGCTCTCCTGCTATTTGTTCTTTTAATACAGCTTTATGGGAGTAGCTAAATGTCCTGGATTGTTCATAAAAAGATTTGCAGCCAGAAGCAATAGGTCCTTAACGGGTGGATCAGTTGATGATAGCTACTCACTCTTAAACAGGAGAAACTTGGTTTTCTCCTTGCATCCTTCTCCAGGAGATGCTCACAGAAAAGACAGCCTTGAATCAGGTGAATTTAGCGTGCATGCACCCCTCCTTTCCCCAGTTTGTGCCAGGGCACTGGAGTTACGGCAGGAACAGGCTATTGGGGCACAGAAAGTTGTGAAGCCTTAGACCACGGTGGTGCATTGCAGTCCCAGTCTCAACCAGGCTTATCTACTGGGCTGGTACACAGATCTGAAGAAAGAGATTAACCATTATCCCGGTGCTAATGCAAATTGCATGCAGATTGCTTCTGTTATCTCTCTAATGTGAGTACGAATTGAAGGGTTTTTCCGTTTTTGTATCTTCTAACCAGGAGCTCTCCTCTGTAGTGGGGCTGCTGGTAATTAAAGACATGGGGTTAGTAGTGTCCATGAAACCACAGCATCCATCCTGTTCTCCTGTTCTGTACTTTCCTGCTATCTTGGGTCCAAGGATTAGAAGTTTAGAGATAAATCATCTGAGGAAAGCTTTATCAAAGAAAGAACCTGCTCTCCAAGAAGAGAATTAGGTGGTGATTAGGTTTTCACCTTGCACGAACCCAACCCTGTGTCCAGCTGGGAGTCAGAAAGCTCTGGGAGCACCTCGACCCCGTAAGCAGCCCAGGCTCCAAGTCCTGTCCTGCTGTCGAGCTCAAGGAGCTGAATTTAATATTTTAGGACCTGGGCTGGGAACCACCTGAATGACTGCGCCTTTTCGGATGAGATAAATCTGGTTGCTTGGGTTAGCCATGGGGTCACGTTACAGAAACGGGGCCCTGCCTTCTGTCCAGGCCACCGAGTGCTCCAGTTGGGTTCCACTCTCGGTGTCACACAATGGGACCTCTTTGGTTTCAAGGCACGCATCAAGGCAGCTCAGGTTTCGGAGGCATTCCAAACAGAGGTGGGTAACAGAGCCTGTAAATTGTTCTGAGACCTGGCGTTTACCCCAGGTGTTCGTCTTGGGAGGGGGAAGATGTGAGGAAACACTATATATTCACTGCCAGGGAAATTTGGAGATTGTGTTCTCATTTTGATATTGGATGTGTGAAAAGAACCCGCATGAAGTCCCCATCTGCTTAAGGGATACCTTGAAAAATCATTCAAAAGAAAACCGTCTCCATGTATGAATGGTGCTTTAGGATTGAGCTCGTCTTTTGCAAGGCTTTTGGATTTAACCCTGGGGCTAAAATGTACCCCCTTGCCTGTGTGTCATTGAAATCCCACATAAGAGCTCAGGTAGAATTGAAACAGCATTTAATGCTGCATAGTCCAAAGACCTTTTGCTCCCTGGACTCAGTTTTCAAAAGTACAAACAGGCAAGTTGGGGTCCAACCTGTTGATATCGTTTCCTTACAGAAATGCAAAGAGATAATGCAGTTAAGTCTTTTTTTTTTTTCTTCTGAAATAGTATTTCTGTTTTCACTAATGTACGTTATCTTGGTAAAAATGAACCCACTGCTTGCCGCTGCCTGTGATTTCCCGTGCCTTCAGCGTGACTGGGTGAATAACGCAGGTCTTGCTCAAATCTCTGAAGTTACCAAAGACCTGGGGGAAAAAAAAAAAAGTCTGTAACGTCATTAATTAGAAACCAAGTGAAAAATTCGCAGTATACCAGTGTTTTGGAGTGGAACTGGAATTACTTGTCCTGTGGTTACTCTTCTGATACAGGTCTCATTTTCTTTGGAAAACCTGGCTATGTGGGTGCATTAATGACAGCGTAACTGGTTGTATATGATGACAGGTGAAGGTATTGATTTAATCACAAGCATGAATTTCATTTTTAAGTCTTTCAGACTGCAAAAGAAACATGGCATCACATGGAGAGAGGACCCCAAGGTATATTGTGAGGTGTGAAGTGGTAGTATTTGGACACACAGGGATGTAATCACAGTAAAAGAAATCACAAACACATGAAAAGCACATGAAAATCCACAGCACGGGTGTCTGCAAAAGGTGATGGCTGTATCTGTAGACATCTATGTCGGAGTTGTTGATGGTAGCAGCAGAGTCTTCCTCTTTGATGCCTCAGTTGTCTTTGGAAAGGGACCCGAACCCAGGTACCTGGAGAGCTGAAGGAAGGAGAGGTGCTGGCCCCTTTGCCCATGTAAACCAGTGTCTCCTCCTGGGCTACACTGGGGCCCTCCCAGTGAGGATCTGTCCCAGCAGAAGTTACGGTTGGATGGAAGGACCTGGGCTGGTGGCTTGGGTTCTGCACCGAGGGTGAAGGCAGCTAGGGGTTTTTTGCTTAGAAGTGGAAAAATTCCCTGGCTGTGGAGCTAGGGGTGAGACGGGGAGCCATTAGCTGTGTTTTCTGCCAGAGTGATAAATACCAAGGCAAAAGTAATTGGGCTGGAGAGAGCATTAGATAGAGCATGAGATGTAGAAACTGGATTATTTGTTTTATCTTGGTGCAGTGGTCATTCACCTGATAACATCAGTTTCTCTTAAAATGTAATTACCATTTTATTCCCATGAGCATCGTTTTATGTTAGATGTTAGTGGGACACAGCGCAGTATTTTGCAAATACTGGGCTTGGTGCTTAGATGGCTAATTCAGTGCTAATGTCATTTTCAAAGGTTACGGAGGAAGAATGTCCTAAAAGGTCTATTCCTCATGAAACCGTCTCCTGGAGTTATTGGGATGTGGCTAATGATGCATCTGCTGCAGAGACTTTAATTTATTTATTTAGTATTTCCCCTTATTCTTCTTCGGAAATGTTAGAAACGGAATACAAAAAGGTAGAATCCGTTTTCCGTGCTTTTATTTGCTTCCTGATTAATTTTGGTCTCAGGGAAGCAGAAACGTACATCAGCAATTTCACACCTTGTTACATCTTCTGTTTGCTTCCATCACACGCATGGCTGTTCCCGCGGATGGCGAACATAAACATAAATGATGTAATATCCCCCTTTGATTTTGAATCTTTTGCTAAAAAAATTAATGCATACGTGCCGATTGCTTGTAAAGCAGCGTGTAAACAATTTGCGATGTACATCTGCCCTTTGTAGTATGGAGGCAGGGATTTGGCCAAGACTTCTGTCTGCTTACATACGAAATGTGGGAGATTACAGCTTTATATATCTTGACTCTTACGTGAACATAATTTTTTGCGTGTTGTACTCCAAATGGAAGTTCTCAATGGCCAGGTTTTGTCTATTAAGAGGATGCTGCCCTTGCAGAAGCAGTGACCTTTGAAAAGCAAATCTCAAGCAATCCTTTTATTTTCCCGGGATCATATAGCACAGTATCCAGTTGCAGGCTTTTAAGATGGAATGATTGCAGGCTTTGTCCGCTTGCCCGGCTTGGATTACATTTTGTTTGACAAAGAAAACTCTAAAATACTTATACCTTCCTTCCTTCGGTTCAGAGCATCGCAATCTCCGTGCGTTGAGGATGCAGAGTAGTTGCCGTATCATCCCAGCACCGCTGGGATTTATTGAATTTACTTAATTGGCCTTTATCTCATGGTTACACTTTAACGCTTCTTTTGAAGGAGATTCAGAAAGGATACAGTTACTCCTTTTCTAATTTACTTTGAGGGTTGGGTTACTCATTTTCTTATCTCCCCTCCTTTCCCCGGTAGAGCAGAGCGTTCTGCAGAGCCACGATTAAATGTCTTGCAGGGGGAGAGGTTTAAGTCCACGGAGGGAGCCGTTAACAAGCAAAGCTTTTAGCTCCCCACTTTTCAAGGGGGATGCTCTGTTTTAGGGGAGGATGGAGTCTGACGGGTGCTTTTGGGTGGCCGGTGGTGCATTTTATGTTGTTCTGGGCTGACAGACGTGAAGAAGGGAGCTCAGCTGCCCTGAACCTCCCAGGGAAGGATTTTGCAGCAGAGTCCAGGAGCTCTTGCATCATTCTCTTGTTTTTAAAGCACTTGTGAGCCTCAGTCCTGGAAACACTTCAGGAAACCTCAGTAAAGCACGTGAAAAGTCCATTATTTGGTCAGGTAATCTTGGCACTGGGAATTGCACGGTTTTTGCCTTCCTGAGAGACATTCGATACCTGGGAGGGTTGAGGTCTCCCCTCGCTGCGCTTCTCAGGTTTGCTTTTGCTAATAGGAGTTTGAAGAGGTTTGATGCTCAGCTCTGATTTTCTCCATCCTGCCAGACCTCTGCTGCCAGCTCCGCAAGCCTGTGATCGGCCCTGCAGGGCTTTGGGGGCATTGGAGAGCCATCCCCGAGGGGCACGGGTCCTTTTTCTGAGTTCTTTGGTGTCTCCATCCCCTATAGCACCCGTACGGCTCCCGATGGGAAGTGGCCAGTATCCTCTATCTAGGTGGGGTTGTAGAATCGCCTGTTACTTGGCAGCACCACCCCACAGTGAGACTTGTTTTCCGATGCCTGTGAAAACCATGTGTCTCCCTTTGCATTGGAAGGGAAGTTCATCCTATTTGAATGGATTTTGCTTCTCGCTGTGTCCTCTCTGGGCTGACACATCTCACCCTACACATGTGTGATGGACCGTATATCTCACGCGCACGACTCAACTTGCCATGTACACGCGTGCACGACATATTTGGGCACGTGGATTAATTAGTGGACAATCCTATATAAAATTGGAAGTTTTGAGTTTAGATTGTTTTTAGCTTTCACGTAGCCCAAGATGTTGTGGAGGACATCAGCCAAGGGAGGACATCAGCCAAGGGGAAGGTGACTTTTGAGGATGAAAAATTGTTGGTGATGGCCGTGTGGTGCCTACATAAATAACGTGATCATCTGTCAAATCAAGGTGGTTTTCTCTTGCTCGGTGGAGCGGTTGTGAGCGCGATGGTGGATGCACAGCTAANTTTTTATTAATGAGGGGTTTTTTTATTATTTTTTTAATTCGCTAGGTCTGCATATAGTAAAATTTTTTTTTTTTTTTTGGTAGTTCCAAATACATTTTGAAAGAGGCAATGTGATGATTTGCTACTGGTTTTTGCACTCCATTCCCTGTATGGCCACTGAGGTCTTTGCTGGCCTGTCTGGAGGGCGAGTCGAAGACCCTGGGCGAGGCATGGGCTGGTTTTTTTCCCTGGAAAGGCTGCTTTCAGCCCTGTAAATTAGGGACTGTGAATTTTTCCTTTCCCCTTTTCTTTCCACTTGCTGCTGTTTCCCAGTCTCAGGCATGAAATACCTGGGGTGTTACGGTTGCATCGCCCGTAGCAACTTTTGCTGGGGAGCTGGCAGGGCTGATAACAACCACAACTTGAGCAGTCTCTGCCGATATCAGGCTGAAAACAAAGGATCAAGCCTGTGTCTGACGCACGTGTGTGCTGCAAAGGGCAGATAACCTTTTGGAGCTGCGTCTGAAGAAAAGAATCAGAGCTGCTATAGCTGCTTTCATACTGCAGCTTCCCCAAGCACGCTGCAAACTTCAGAATGTGATCGCCATTAAAATCTTTACAGTTGCCATTTACAAGGAATTAGCATCACTCTGCGAGCCGCAGCACCCCAGCAGTGTTTGCGGAGAGCGGTTGAATTGTAAAGGTTGTGATGGCCTCACTACCCTCTCCAGCACATCTCCGAGATGTCCAGGCTTGAACTACTGCACAAGCCAAAAAAATAAATCGTTAAGGAGTCTGCATAAGCTAAGGTCTTCCATACATGCTAAAACACACAACTTGAAAGCAGCTGAAGGAGAGCAATGTGCAATTAATGTGTCATTTTGTTGTGGTAACGTAGCCCCCATTGGAAGAGGCAAGGTGTGGGGCTGATGGGTTTGAAAAGTGGTGTCTAAAGTGCTGCTCTGGGTTCACGGTGTCCCTCTGTTCGGGTGGGCGATGCGGCTCAGATCCTCAGCTGCTGCAAATCAGCGCAAGTCCGGTTGTTAAAAATGGGTGAACACCACCGGGGTGGAAATGGACCCCACTGCTCTGCAGGAGCTGAGGATCGCCTTAGGAGGAGGTGATGGTGGGTTTGACTTGGGCAGGGGCAGAGCCTCTCACTAACCATGGTTTTTGTCTGTTCTGTTTTTCTCCTGTCTTGCAGCACCTTCTCCAGTCAGTAGTGTGAAAAAAGGGAAGATAACTAAAAATAGCATCTCCCTTTCCTGGCAGGAACCAGATCGACCCAACGGCATCATCCTGGAATACGAAATCAAATATTTTGAAAAGGTGTGACGGACTGATTGCTGAGCATCCCAAGTACCTTCTCTTTACTGTCCTCTTCTTTTAGTTATAGTTCTCTGAGTCACTGAAGGCAATGGAGTGATTTTATACATAAATCAATGTCAAATTGATTTTGCAGTAAATGGTTAGGAAGACTTGAAATGAGGGTGTTGTTTTCCATTAGTGTGCCACTTCTCTTGAACAAATACATTAAATCTGCGTGTCAGATTCCTCTCTGGCCTTATCACATTAAGATAGAGCCTGATTATTTGTTAAAAAGAGGCGAGTTTGGGGATGGAGCATCTGTATCTTCCTGGAAACATCAGGCTAGCCCTTGCCTTTGGTGTTTCAGTTTCTCACTTGGTTTTGCAGCTGTGGCGTAAGGAGAGGAGAAAGATTCTGCAGAGAGATTGTGTCCGCTCTGATGTGAAGAATGAAATTGAGTCACAATTCTCTTTTTTTGGTTGAATTTCTATTTTAAGGAAGATCTTCCATTAGTTCTGTCTATGAGCCAGGTGAGGCCACCCAACACAGACCAGGAGTGGGTCCTTACTCCCCTCTCTTCTTTCTGTGACCATGGGAGGAACCTGGCCAAACAGCCCATGCAAACAGGAGAAAGAATTTCAGAAATCTTGTGCATCGGGATCAAATCAACATCATTTTTTGCAGATAAGGGAGGTTGGGCAGAGGCATGAGGTGTGTGAGTGGCTAAAATAGAGCTGAGCTTTCGAAAAATATTAAAGCACAAAGAAAGAACCAGGTTTTTGCTGGAAAGAATTCCTTACTGATGCTTTTATTAACTTGTTTGAACAACTGTAGTGGTGTGTTGAATCCTTACCATGGAGTGGCTTGGGAAGATTAGCCTCTGGAAACCCTGATGATGAGCAAATAATTACAGAAAAAAAATCAATGTATTTGCTCTTTTTGCCCAGTTTCTTTTCAAACAAATTGGGTTGGGGCGGGGGGGGGTATGTGTTAAAAAGTTGTATTTGTGCTCCAGAACTAGTCTCAAATAGCTTCAGGAGATAGTTCTTCAAGTGAAAGTCCTCCCAACCTGGGAGGTTGCTACACCCAGTCCAAGTTTATGCTGCCTTGATTTATTTCTTCCAGGCTGGTAGCGAAGCTTAACGTTTTCTGTAGGAAAGCTCAGGTATTTCAGTGTTTGCAGAAGCCACCAGTGTATTGAAAACCTAATTGGGCTGACATACAGGCAAAGATGTGGACTGATATTCACTTATTGCTTTTTAACCATTCATGGAGTTAGGTTTGGGATGTCATCCTTAATCCTTCTGGGTTGTTGTTACTGTCATTTATATTGTCTCATTTTTTCAGCCGTTTGTAAGGGTAAATTCGCAGAGTTTGTTTCCAGAGGATCAGAATGAACTATATTTAATGTTTTGGAAAATTGAGTTTTGTCAGATCACATTCCTTTAAGAGAAATCACTCCTTAAGAGAAAAAAAAAGACAAATATATATATGTATACACATACACATTTTTCCAAAACAGTCTTGTGTAGCTACAGGCTTCAATGAGAAAATCTGTAAACCTACATTTGGAAATTCCCAAGGTCTTATCCAGGCATATTACTGTCTGTGGGAAGTTGCCCATTAAATTAAAAAGAAAAAAGAAAAATCAGTTCCTATCCTAATAGCTGTACAAAAATTTGGGTCGGGAATTACTAAGAGTTCCTGTTTACCTCATAATAATTTGGATCTGAGAGGATATGGTGAATAAAAAGCAGTTTCCAAGTTTGTAGTCCTTAATTTATGAGCTCTTGTCTAGATTATGTGTTACAGTAAATAAGTCTAAGAGTAATTACCAAGCATTTGAGCAAAATTTTAATTAAAGAACTGAAACTCTTTTGCATTAGAAATTTATGTAAATGAAGACTTATTTAGCAAATTTTCTTCAAGTTCATTGCTTCAGAAGAACAATGCAAGATTGAATATTTTCCTGTAGATTTGCTTGACTGTTCCCTTCCCAAGGTCTAATTCATGGCTCTAGAAATGCCAGCAGAAAGTTGTTCCATGTATAATATATTATTCTCTTTTAGGCCTAATTACGTTACTGGGATGTCATTTTGCTGTCAATTAAAACCACTTCCTAAGGCGATGGGACTGTTTTCCTCTTCCCCGTGCCTTGGGATTGCTCTTTGTAGGATGAACCGTTCCCTTGCCCTGAGCCATGTACATCCTGGGAAATGGAAAGCTGCTCCTACTGCCGACGTTGGGTTGGTCCCGCATTGGCATTTATGGGTGGAAAGTCTATTTGCTCTGTTTTACACCTCCTCGAGCCATTAGTTGTAAAAGCTGACAGGCAAGAGAAAATCAGATCTCACATTTTGTCCTGCAGAAAGGGCCTTCAGAGGGTTTTTTTGGGGGGAGGAGATCCTCAAAAGTCCATATTTCAGTCATTCTTTGTAACGTTGCTGTGTGGGTTGCTAAGAGTTGGTCTTCTGGGAGAGCCACTATTTGTGTGTTTGAACTTTGTGGTTTTTCTTGGGGGGTGCTTGGGAAAAGGACCAGGAGATGAGCTACACCATCATCAAATCCAAAGAGACGACGATTACGGCAGATGGCTTGAAACCCGGCTCGGCGTACGTCTTCCAGATCCGAGCCCGGACGGCTGCCGGCTACGGTGGCTTCAGCCGAAGATTTGAGTTTGAAACCAGCCCAGTGTGTAAGTCCTTTTAATTACTGTCAGCCCGTGTCTCTGGAATGGTTACCAGAAAGGAGTCAGGGGATCGATCGGTATGTTTTCAGAGAGCTCTGTCAGCCGCTCATCCCTTAACTTTGGGAACATCGGGCACATCACGACTGTGCACTGTGCAGGCGAACACATCTGTCCTTGCTTCCTCAAGTGGGTGGGATGGAAGGTGAAGTCAGGTCTTCAGGCTCCAGAAATTCATCGTGTTCCCTGCTTAGAAACACCCTATATTGAGAAGAGCTGGTGGAAGGGAGGGCAAGGGCTTTGCTCTCGGGAGGAGAGAGGGGATGAGACCTCCTCCTCTGCACCTCTTACCAGCTGTCAGCAGAGGATGCTGAGCTCTCTTCAATATCCGCATCTGGGGAAAAACACCCTGAGATGGTGCCTCTCAGCAAGGGGAAGAAATAAATCAGCATTAGCACCTTTTGGTGTAAGTTGCTGTCAAGTTGAGAGATGGTTTCTGTTGGCTGCCAATGAATGCCACAGCCTCCAGGAAAGGAATTTGACTTGTGATCAGAAACGGCAAAAACGTGCACTGCAGGCGCAGGACTTTGCTTGGCTTGTTGCAAATTTGTGGGGCTTGAATTATATTTTTTTCCCCCTCTTTTAATGAATCTGGTCTGGATTCTGGAGCAGATTCTGTGGTGGGGTGAACTGAGGCATGCTGAGGCTCAGCTGCTCTTTCCCTTGGGTTCAGGGGAATTTCCTTTTGTCCCAATTACCAGATTTTTACAGAGGCGTCAAGGATAATCTTCTACCTCAGAAAATATGTCCTATCTATTTCAGTTTGTACAACTGTCGTTTATTATTTTTTTTATACCGTTTGCATGGAAGAGGAATTTTATGGTGGCAATACTCTGTTCATTCTGTGGAAAAGAGCCAATTTTGTATGTTTTCCTTAGAAACTTAAATTCATCAATACTTTGAGAAGAAGATGCCAAGTTGTCCTTTCAATGCATACAACCCTTGAAGCCGTAATAGATTCTGAAGGAATCATTACACATGTGCAGATGTAGCTGTGGAGCCAGTGACTGAGCTAATAGAGTGCAAATTGCATCAGGGTGCAAACATTAATGCAATAAGAACGGCCTATTTAATGTATTTCTTATTGTATTAACCATTAATCGTGTCCTATAAGTAGCAACAAAATGAGGTTATGCCAAAAATTATTCTGTATGATACTGGGGAAGCTCTGCTTGCAGTTGGGAAGTTTCTATTTTAGAGACATTGGAGTTCCAGTGTTCCAGACTGCTCATCGTATATGAAATATAGACGTTTGATCCGGTGCCATCAGTACCTACAGTCCTGCTCCAAAAATAATTGCACTTCCATAAAGCCCTCGTGTAAGTAGCTGTGTTAATGGGGATTTTTTGAAGACATCGTGTGATAGTATCTTAAAACACTTTACAACCCTTGAGTCATTTAATATCACCTGCCAAGTCAGTCTTTTTAGTGTTTTAAAGGCAGAGCAGTAGGTACTTCTCCAGTACCAAGGAGCTGCTGGCGTAGCCGGAGCAATACCGACTGCACGGTCCCCAGCTCAGGAGCTGTTTCTCTGCTGGCCTCTGGCTGAAGCAGGGCTTACCCAGGTGTTTGACCGCTTGGCAGAATGGAAATGCAACGTAAGCCTGAGTATCTTGCACAAATGCAGCTCCATTTGACATATAAAACCTTCTAAAAAGTTATATTTTTCTTTTTTACGAGCCTATATGAATTCAATATTGGTGCCGGCAGTGCGACCAGACTCCCACTGGTTTCCTTTGCATCTCGGAGAATCTGAGATCGAGCACAGATCGAAATCTCGCTGCTGCATCAGAGCTCAGAGCCGAACCTCTTGTTAGAGCCAAAGCAAATTATTTTGATTCAGGCGCAAATGAAAAGCTTTCAGGGACTGCTTTGAGAATCGAACACAGCCTCCAAAATCGTTTGGACCGAACAGCAGGTTTTATTTCCAGTTCACAAGGTTTCTGTAAATTTAGAATACACTTGGAGGAATGGGAGTTGCTAACAGCTCTGTGATCTGAGGATTGCACCTGAGAAATGGTGGGCGAGCTGTAACNCAGCCCTAGCAAAGCTAACCTGGCCGACAGCTGCTTCTCTGCTGGACTGGTGAGCTAACCCACTGGTCAGCTGGGAGGGAGCAGGAACATGTCACCAGCTCAAGGAGGGATAATGCCGGTCCCCCCTGGTTTTATAAGGCAGCAAGGTCCCAGCCTGGCGTATGAATCCAGGCTTTTTAGCTGCCGTAGATCGCAGCAGGATCTCATTTCCCCATCCCTCGTGCTGTGCAAAAAACCCACCAGAGCACAGCTTAATCTTCTCCTTTAAATGTTTTTCTTTTTAATTATTTTGTCAAGAAAGCAATAAAATACCATCTTAAGGAGCTTCCATAAATTAGTGAGGCTAATAAAATCTCTGGATGACGGCACAGGTTTGGAGCAGTTAACATTAAATATTTAATGTTATCGAGGCCAATCCTTCTGAAATCATTCACGGGGCTGCGGCAGGTCTGTGCCGCTCGCCGTTGAGTGCCAGAGAGCTCCTGTACGAAGAGCTACTTGAAACCCATCGCAGATCAGTGTTTGATACCATACCTTTCCTTCTGTCTTTTCTTTTAACAATTAGTACGGGGCTATATTCAATTATTTTGTAGCCTCCATGAAGTTAATCCTGGTCTAAGAACCCCCTTTTTACTTCAGTCATTTAGTTAAAGGCTTCGTCAGTGCACAGTCCATCCCTGCCGCTCCCTGGGGTGGATGCAGCTCCATCCAGGGCTGGCAGGAGCTGTAATGAGGTTTTTCCCGTAGAGCAGCAGCATCTACGCTGGGGAGCTGGATTTTGGAAGGAAGAGTCTGTACCCCAGCGTGTTCAAACATCCGCAGCTGATGAAGCTGGAGAGGGCAGGGTGAGGGGGCTTCGGTTCCTGCTTCTGGACCCCCGTGTGCCAGCCACCGGGCAGAGATGTCTGAGCAAATT
>VZTO01002719.1:20820-31935 GCA_013400615.1 Syrrhaptes paradoxus | reverse complement strand
AAAAAAAAATAAAATAAAAATTGTAATACTCAAACACAAGGCATCACTTTTATATGTGTGGTATGCCTTATCTGCTTTTCTGGGGCTCTGGTTTACAATCTCTTACTGGGTGAACTGTTGCATTGAAGCATTTACTCAATTAAAGGCTACAGATCAGCTAGAAATCTAGTAGCTTCCTGTAAGGACTGGAGTTCTAAACTTTGAGTGTCAGGGCCTGATTTTGTACCTTTAACCCAAAAAGAGAATTCTGTCTCCACAAACAAATCTGGATTTCCAGGAGAACCACTTGCTGTTCGAACCTGATATGTTAAGGGCTTGCTATTACTCTTTTTAAATCAATAGAAATAGCCATGGAAACTTAAGAGAAGCTTTATCAAGACCTATCTGACCATTTCCTTTAAATGCAATTACATATTTAAATTATTAATTTCTTATAAATTGCTTCCTATTTGCTGATGAAGAATATAATACCGACATTTGTCTTACAATTGCTTCTTAGATTAATACAAATGATTCTAAAATAATAGATGGTATTTTAGACAACTCATTTAGTCAATCAACAGGAAAATGTACTCATTGGTAATTGCTCAGAGTCTGAAACTGGGAAATTGTCACTCTTCACAGTAATTTTTTGCTGCAAACTGTTGTCTACCTCATGCTACATCAACATGAAGAAACCTAAGAAAATTAACAATAACTCACTAAACAATCTCGGCAAGTATTCCTGTCTGAAGGAACAACATAGTGGTCTAAGAAACAAGTTTGAAAATCCAAGATCTCTCAAGCTAACAAGTGTATTGTGATTAAAAGAAATAAATAAACCTCATGGTATGTAAGTTGTACATGGAATTCTGTAAATAGTCTGTTGGTTTGGACCATAAATTGTTCTTTTTAGATATGGATTTTTCCATGGACACTCTTTAAATTCTCATCAAGAAAATTATTATCTCCTACCACAACAGCACTTTCCAGTTGCTGGTGTTTCAACAACGATGTGGCTGCTTTTCATCAGTGAAGAAATCTTCACTTAGAGCAAAATCTTAATACTGAGGTCAGCAGAAGTTGGCAATGCCTGCCACCTCTCACAATACGTGACGCAGTTGGGAGAAAGAGTCTGGGGGTTCAATCCACTTGCTGTGGACTGGAAGATTACTGTTCACTTCAGTGAGAGCAGGATATGACTCTGTGGGAACAAGGGAACTAAATAAATGTTAGTGATTGTCGTTACGTTAGTAATCCTCACGATATCAGCAAAAGCTCTAAATAGATTTAGAAGTTCAGCTTAAAGCTAACCATTTAGTCATTGTTTTCACTTACTGTCTCAACTATACTATCATTACAGGTTTTCTAGATGTCATAAACTGCTATGCAGAATATCAATAAAAATGACAAATGACTGTTAAAGTCTTTGCATTTAAATAACTCCCATCACTAAAACTGATAATAGCATACAGCGCAAGTTTTTTTTCAGGCACAAAGTAGGTGGTAGGAAGATTGTAATGTTCCTGTATTTGTGCACATATTAAAAGAACTCCCACATTAGCACAATTCAAACGCCTATTGAAAGTGGCACGCTTGATTGCTCACCATGTGACTTAATCTTGGCCCTTTTTGTTTTACTCTAGTAGTCATCAGCTGGAGAAACGGAAGTGCAACACTGCTACCTGTGTGACACAACGCTTGGCTGACTTTTTAGTTCGTTCCAGCAACATCGGAGCAATTTATTCACCTACAAATGTAGGGTCCTATACATATGGAAAGAGGGACACAGTTGGGCTTTTAAGCAGAGAACCCCAAAACAATGCACAGCTTTAGAGTGTTAAAATGACTACTGATACCATCTTCACTAGGAGCTCAGTTTTTAATATATCTATAACCTCTTTGTCATTTATTACTTGTACAGTCTTAACAGTGCCTTGTTTTCTGTTTGAGTGTGTCTGTGGGTATGCGATTTATGTTCATCATTTCACTATGCACGTACAATGACATGCGTAGGCTATTGTTTCAACTCCATAAAGAACTCCAGAAATCTGCTTGTCAAATTTCTTTGTAAAAAAAGTAAATATATATATCACANATCAACAAAAATCAGAATGTTAACAAAGAGAATTTAGGTCTTAAGGAAAACAAAACAGAAGAATATTCTAGTTTTGAAACACCTACAGCATCTTGTTTTGCACAACTGAAGGAACAACTAGATGAGACAAGATGTCTGCATTGTGCATATGATTATACCAGTTAACTGACTGGTCTCTTTCCACCTTAGTGTGCATTAGGCAAATAGAAATGGTCTTGCAGCACAGCTTTCCATACGTATCGAGGATGGGATTTTAAGAATTTATAGTTCTTACTTTAAGATAGTATCAGCAAAATGTAAGCATAACAAGCATAAGTTCTTATTAATAAAAGAAAACTCAGTTAACAAGCTAGCAGAAACACCTGTCCTGAGGTATTCCTTTCCTTGAAATAAAGTAACAAAGAGAAGGGAAAAAAAAAAAACCTCAATGATCAGTTCAAGCACCAAAATGTATCACAGAAACAGAGTAAATTTGCCCCCTGGCATACTTACATTGCTAGCAAAATCCAAGAAAACTAATTTAGAGATCAGTGGACATTAATGGAAATTTGACAGTGTTATTTTCTCCTACCTCAGCTCAGTATCAGTGGAGGTTTAATAAACATGCTTGTTCCCTTAAATTGTTAAGCAAACTTTCATAGACATGACATCCTTTATCACAGCAATGGTTGTTTTGTCTATCATTTTCGCAGTGAAGAGTTCACTATCATCTGAAAAACATTATTGTCCAATTACGAAAAACATTCAGCAGAAGCTTAATGCTGGAGAAGCAACTGAAATCTTAATAATTGCCTTTGATTGATTTGTTTCTGTTATAAAGCATGCCTCAAAACATAAACATTTCTGCTAAGTTTAATGTCAAACAGCATATTCTCTCCGTTTCACAAATGATACATGGGAATAAAAACTATTGCACAGAATTTCTGCTCTAGAAGTGTTACTGATTACTCTCTTTGTTGAGAAAAGTTTCAACCTCCATTAATGTTCTAGTGGATATTTATTCTGCATTTTATTGATAAAACCATTCAGGTGGTATTAAATTTGTCTAATATTTCTGCCAGCTTGAAATGCTTTCCATTCAAGTTACTTTTGAGATATATTATACACCCATTGTGGACTTCATTTGTTTTTCAGCTAGAATATTTACTTTTCAGAAAAGAAGTGAGCAAGTGACAGGATATCTCTGAAGTGTAACTGTGATGTTGTTTGTACAGAGGAGTAACCAAGTGGAGTTTTCACTGTGGGTGGATGCTGATTTCTAGGCTGATCCCAACCTGAAACATGCACGATGTTTTATGCATCAGCTTTTGCCATTTATGCTACCGTTTGACAAATCAAAACAAAGCACAGGCTGTCTCTGCCCAGGTTCAGTGGAACTGTACACATTCTTTTCTGCTTTATGTACTCCTGAACCTGATGGGTTTGATTGATTTAACATGTTTGCCCTATTTGGCAAATACTGAAAAATGTTATTTATCTCCCAAATCAGTGAAACAACAGAGAGGGATAAGAGATGTATCAATAGCTCAGAGGGGGACCATCTCACCTATCTGTCACGGCTTTTTGTCGAACCACTTGTCAGTGTTCTGCTATTTGGTGGAGAAAGACAGCTACTTCCAATTCATCCCAGTTTAGATCTCTATTTTAGGTTGGGATGAATCACACTCTTGAGTGCCTCTATTTCTTCATTGATGATAGAGAGTGTCTAGACAATTAGCTGAAAATGGGCACTTAACTTTAAGATAACTAGAGCTGACACACAAATCCCATCTGGAGCTGGCATGAACCTAAACAAAAAAAGTTTGGTAAAAAAAAAAACAAAACCTCATGCTCCAAATCATCAGATTGATTAACTCTCATGTTTTGAACTAGATTAGTTAATTCATCAGTCAGAGCATCCTGAGAAGCTGCCTACACTGGGATATGTCTCCCCATATACACCCATATATACAACTCTGGTACCCTTCCTCCTGCTGTACTTACCACCAACTGCACTTAGACCTCTTAGAGAAGAAGGATCTAGTCATAGTATGCCTGGATATAAGCATAGTCCTGAGAGAANGAACAAAAATTAAGTGCCTCTATATACTTTTAAAAATCTCAGTATGTATTTACCTGCATCTTTAGGAATGTAAATATTTTTTAATAATCAAGCCTTACATACCTTCGGTTGTTTTTCAGTTCATCTGGATGCCCTACATCTTTCAGAGAATATACAAGAAAACAAAAAATACAAAAGAGGAAAATTAAGAATGTAGACAAAATGATAAACACGGCTATATTCCCTTTTAAAAATACTAAATCTCTGCTTTTTAGTGTCTTCTGTTGTCTTTAAAAAGACCAGAATAGGGACATAATATTGAGTTTCACTAAATGAGAAGGGGAAGAGTAAAGTCATCAAACAAGCAAAAGGAACATAAAAAAAGATGATAAGAGCATGAAGAATGTTTTAAATGGAGCAGTGGGCCCTAGGGTCTAATATTTCTCAGGAACCATGACAGCTTCATAAAAGACAGAATTTATTTTATTTCCTGATGAATAGAGTTAAGGTAAGAAATTGACTTCACTTCTAAAAGCTTGGGCTAAAACTAAGAAAGTACACAATAATAATGCAACATAAAATGCACTTTTAATGAATTTTGAATTAATAGCTTCTATTTCTATTAAGGAAATATAAATATTTTTTTTCAAATAAGATTCTTGGTGAGAGCTTTAAACACTAAGTTGGCAAAGCTTCCATTCACTTTCAACAGGATAATAATATTAGCAAGTCTGGATTTTACTGAATGGCTTTCTGAAACTATTTGAAAATTAATACATTGATACTATAAATAAAATCTATTTCCTGTAATGCCCTCTTGAATATTTTCAGTAGCTGCCACCTTCACTTTCTAGAATTGTGCTGGGTTTGAGTCAATTAGCTCACTTACAAATATAGTTTGACAGTTATGGTAAATTCTTTCTGTTCGGTTACAAGGTTAAGTAATTTTGTTGTCTAGCTTCATTATCATATAGAAAAGGGACAGCTCTACATTGCTTTTGCAATGCAACTAGCAAAAAGCTGTGGTTAAGTATGACACATCTCCTGGCTGCATACAGAGTGTAAAAATAATGGTTGAAGTAACATGAAATAGAATCTTTCTATGGGATGTGACAACTTCTGTTTCAGTCATCTTACTGTTATCTCTATTTTTCCACACTCAGAAAAAAATCCTACACTGAAAAATAAAATATTTTTGTGGAACTGTGTAAGGATCAATAACCAGACTCAAATTCAGACCTGAAACCCCCATTTAAAATAAGCCTCAATTTATAAACAAAACCTCCAAAATCTGGATTCTCTACTGATCAGTTTTTCTGAAAACTTCAAACAATTTGGTTTCCAGATTCAATTGCTATGAAAACAATATATCCTTAGTTAGATCCAGTTAGTAAGTGCTTCTCTAATTAAAACCTATCTTCATATTAAAAAGTTTAAAAAAATTCTCAAGATAGAAATCATATATGCCATCAAAAGTTGAAAATCATGACATGACATCAGAAGCTCACTAAAGAGTGAGACAATGATGACAAGACAATAGTCAAAACTGCTGTTACTTATGCAGCAAATTTTCTCCTTGAATGGTAAAACATCTGAACAAAGAGAACACATTCATGTGCATTGTAATCCTAACAATAGGGTTGATTTGAGTAATAATCATGCCATAAAGTCACTATTTCCTATAAATGTCTTTATAAATACAAAATAAGTTTAATTAGTCACATTAAGAATCTTAGACCTGCCCCTACTTTAATAACATTTTTCCTCTACCTTAAAAGACTCTTTTTGATCTAGCACTAGAGACAGTGAAATTGTTTATTATAGTCTGTTTTACAATACACTAAATATAAATTATTACTGCACAGGTAGCCTGAGATCTGCTGCAGAACAACTGGTGACATCAAGGGTGATAGAAACTGATTGAATTTAATTTCTTTGGTCACAAGTTTTGATTAGTGCATCATCTATGTGGTGGGTTAGCTTTTTCGTCTTGTTTTTCAAAATGATTTAAAATACTGGGATGCGTTAAAATAATTGGAATACTATTAAATAGATCATTACATGTGTGAATTGAAATAGTTGGAATAATTTTGCCATGAAATGCTACTCAATATGATTAAAATATGATTAAAACTAGAAGTTGCTTATTATTTATATTTTCAACAGAGGCAGATCGCTTTATTCAAACAGAATCAATCCGTATTCAATGAGCAGTCCCTTTGGACAGGGTAAAAGTGAGACTTGCCTCTACTAAGGGAATTGTGTAAAAATTTTATCAGCTTGTGATTGTCAGTCCAACACTGAAGAAGCTGAGCTACTTAATACTCAGGCTAGGGGTCATTTTTAAATACCATTCTTGGACAAGCTCATTAGTTCTGTTATGTATGGAACTAGACACATAAGAGAGGAAAATATTTTTTTAAGGTGTTTTTTTGTTTAGCAGGGGCAAGGAAGAAAGCAGTCATAAAAAGCTGGAGGAGGAGANAACAATATATCCTTAGTTAGATCCAGTTAGTAAGTGCTTCTCTAATTAAAACCTATCTTCATATTAAAAAGTTTAAAAAAATTCTCAAGATAGAAATCATATATGCCATCAAAAGTTGAAAATCATGACATGACATCAGAAGCTCACTAAAGAGTGAGACAATGATGACAAGACAATAGTCAAAACTGCTGTTACTTATGCAGCAAATTTTCTCCTTGAATGGTAAAACATCTGAACAAAGAGAACACATTCATGTGCATTGTAATCCTAACAATAGGGTTGATTTGAGTAATAATCATGCCATAAAGTCACTATTTCCTATAAATGTCTTTATAAATACAAAATAAGTTTAATTAGTCACATTAAGAATCTTAGACCTGCCCCTACTTTAATAACATTTTTCCTCTACCTTAAAAGACTCTTTTTGATCTAGCACTAGAGACAGTGAAATTGTTTATTATAGTCTGTTTTACAATACACTAAATATAAATTATTACTGCACAGGTAGCCTGAGATCTGCTGCAGAACAACTGGTGACATCAAGGGTGATAGAAACTGATTGAATTTAATTTCTTTGGTCACAAGTTTTGATTAGTGCATCATCTATGTGGTGGGTTAGCTTTTTCGTCTTGTTTTTCAAAATGATTTAAAATACTGGGATGCGTTAAAATAATTGGAATACTATTAAATAGATCATTACATGTGTGAATTGAAATAGTTGGAATAATTTTGCCATGAAATGCTACTCAATATGATTAAAATATGATTAAAACTAGAAGTTGCTTATTATTTATATTTTCAACAGAGGCAGATCGCTTTATTCAAACAGAATCAATCCTTATTCAATGAGCAGTCCCTTTGGACAGGGTAAAAGTGAGACTTGCCTCTACTAAGGGAATTGTGTAAAAATTTTATCAGCTTGTGATTGTCAGTCCAACACTGAAGAAGCTGAGCTACTTAATACTCAGGCTAGGGGTCATATTTAAATACCATTCTTGGACAAGCTCATTAGTTCTGTTATGTATGGAACTAGACACATAAGAGAGGAAAATATTTTTTTAAGGTGTTTTTTTTTTTAGCAGGGGCAAGGAAGAAAGCAGTCATAAAAAGCTGGAGGAGGAGACAAATAATGTCAAGGTTGTAAAATACTTAAATTCTTTTTCCAGGATCAGTAAACAAATGGCAGCTATTTTTTATTTCTAAATTTTCTGCAGTGTTACTATACAAGAAGGAGAGACAGTATATTTTTTCTTTCAGAGAAAGAACCTGGGACAGTATATTTTTTCTTTCACAGAAAATACAGATTTGAAGCAGACTGAGAGAGTGGGAGATGTTCGAGTGAATATTAGGAGGACTGCCTTGTTGCTTGAAGCACCGCTTCCGATTTCAGGATGACCACATAGTAGTATTAGAGAGATCAGAAGTTGTTACCTACACTATAACAAAGATTTTCACATCCAGAGCAAGTTAGGGCCAGCACTTTCTGGCCCTGTTCTGGATGCAGTGCTTTGACAGATGCTGTTGGAGCAAGTGGCCGTCTCCTGTACTTCTTGGGAGCTGCTGACTTCTTATCCAATCTCAAAAATCAGGCTGACTCCCCAGCACTTGCTGCTTCATGCATCTGCATGCAGTACTTCCCCTTAGTCTATTTTTGTTAAACTGGCTTCAGACACTCTACAAATTTTCTGGAGGAGGCATGGATGCTACCTGCAATTGCAGGAGGAGGTGTTAAGTGTCTGCAACAGGGCTAACAGGGCCTGTGGTCAGTGGAAGTCACGCACATGTCATCTGTACTTTTCCTAGCTTCTTCTTTGGTTTTCTGAGGTTAACCCTGTATATATCCTTCCTTTTTGAAGAAGACTTATTGAGTAAAGACTTTCTAAAAACATTTTTATTTAATTCATAGTTACCTGGTGTTAAGACACTTATTTTTCTTTTGAAGAAAACCCTTTCCCAAATCAAAAAGCAACTGTTGCCACTGATTTTTCCTACAATTTTCTTCCTAGTATATTACAGCAGGACTTTCCCAAAACCCTTTGCAGACACTCCACCTGCTAACATGCAGCTTACACACTGAGGACAAAACTAAACCAGATATAAGCATGCTTGGATAAGACCTAATAAAACTGTCATTTGATGAACCCAGAGAATGTAAACAGTAAAGAAACTTAGCATGGTGCTACAATTTCTTTCTGGAAGAGAAGAAGGTTGTGTTCTCTTCATTACTCATTCAGTGTTTTCCCAGCTCAAATCCAGGCAAATGAAGCACAGTACTGACGGCATCAATACCAGTTCTGTAAGCACGAACACTCTGCCTAATGTAGCATGAAGCTACCAGATCATGATATCTGGAAATGAATGATTGCAGGGGAAGTCTGCTTCACCCTAATATTCTTCCTCTTCATTCCACACCTTAGCAATATCACTTCTGTGAATCACCACTCATACCAGTGAACAAAAGTAATTAAAAACCCAACTCTTTCCACGTTTTTTGACATTAAGCAATTAGAATTGGAGGTGAATGATTGTGCAAACCGATTTCCATCACCATCACCCTCAGTACTGCTTCACAGGTCATCATAACTAGGGTTTGTGCTACAGAACTTCCTAACAGCTTTTTCAGCAAGATTACTCCCACTGGAAGGGATCTTTCCCCTCTCACTCCAGAGTACAACACAAGAGAACCTGGACTGCACAAGTCTTCCTCTGTCCTGTTTGGACATTACAGGCTGAGACCCTAGGAATTGCTGCTTGGACTGGTGGTCCTGTCTCAGGCAAATCTCATTTTTTAGGCACTGCTACTTTCCAGACTTGCTTTTGTTCACTTTTAATTTTTTTTCCTTCCTTCTTCTTGTCTTGGGAAAGTTTGGAGGGAGGAAGGAAGGGGGGAGAAGTTATAACTATTGCTTTGAAAACAGTACAGCACAGACAGCATAACCAGACAGAGGAAAAGATATCCGAATGTTTTTCAAGGCTGTAGACGGTCACAGCTTCAAACAAACAACAGACTCTCAATCACAAGGAGAGGCTGACTTGAATGTGTGATCCAAGAGCTATGCAGAAATAACATGGATTCACCTAACGATCAAAGAAAGCAACATGGGACAGGAGAATAATTTTCCAACACCAAGGTTAAAAAAAAAAACCACAAACACAACCTCGAAGCAAAATGGTGGATACATTTCTGTCACTCAAAAAAAATGATTGCCCAATACTCACAGAGACTTTCAGAGATAAGTATCAAAGTCTTCAACCTTAGCAAAGTCTTCAACCTTAACAAATCTGTACTCTCCTTCAAAAACTTTCCACCAAATATTCAGGTACCTATTTCATAACATGTTTAGCAAAGTAGAGGGCACATCTCATTTCTGATATGATTTTTCAGGGAAAGCAACATTTGTGTTAAGATCACTATCAAGTGTGTCAGTACAAAACCTGTCTAGAATAAAAAACACTAGTAAACTAGGAAATAACTTCTGAGTCAACTTCAAAATCCCAAAACAGTGGGGTTTCAGATCTCTTACAGTACCAATAAGAGCAAACCTGAAACTCTGAAGGTTCTGCAGCAGGGCAGCAGCAATGAGCCTTGGCATACAGACCATTTCATTGACATATGTCTGTATGCAGGCACATGTGCAAACATAGCACAGGGCAAAATTCTGCAGCTTTAGGTAAAGAAGAACTTCCTCTTTGGTTTTCATTTGTGTGCTAACACACTGAAGTTCCCCATTTCTGCTGAGCTTCAACTGATTAATCCAACAGTTTATTATTTATAGTATTTCCCGAACTAATATCAATATTAATTTTTATATTTTTGGCAAATTCTTATTGTCAAAATTCTTTTTAATGAAGGCCAAAAAGATATGAATAACAGAAGAGTTTGAAATGAGCACAAATATTAATACATGGTCTGGGAAACGGGGAAGAATGAGCTAAGAAGCATAATTTATTAATATTGTGTTTGATGGCATTTACAGGTAAAGCAGGAAAAAATTAAGGATAACATGAGGAGACTCAGGAGGCACCTAGTCAGCAGCCTGGAAAAAAATCTGAGACATAAGTAAAAACAAAGAACAGCTAAGGTAAAGGGGACACTATAGGTCATAGAGCTAACTTTTGCACCTTTTGAGACCAAAATGCATCCCAAGGATCCACACCACCATAAGAACTTAACATTTTTGTCTGACACTCAGGACTCAAAGAAGATCATAAGCTTTGGACAGGTCTTCTACACAGGAGCTAGTTTTATCCTAGAGGTGAAAATCTCAGTTTCTTCATTTAATCATCATATTGAGATCAGGTTAGGAAAGCTAAAGCCCTAACAGAATTAAATATGGCCAAGGACGTTAAGGGTAACAGGAAGAACTTCTATAGGTATGTCAGCGATAAAAGGAGGAATAGGGAAAATGTGGGCCCCCTCTGGAAGAAAGCAGGAGACCTAGTGACCCAGGATATAGAGAAGGCTGAGGTACTTAACGAGTTCTTCACCTCAGTCTTCACTGGCAAGAGCTC
>VZTO01002719.1:0-19793 GCA_013400615.1 Syrrhaptes paradoxus | reverse complement strand
CTACAGGAGAGATGGGGAGGCACTCTTTATCAGGGAGTGCAGTGAGAGAACAAGGGGTAACGGGTATAAGCTAAAAGAGGGTAAATTTAGACTAGACATTAGGAAGAAATTTTTCACTATGAGGGTGGTGAGACACTGGAACAGGTTGCCCAGGGAGGTTGTGGATGCCCCATCCCTGGAGGTGTTCAAGGTCAGGCTGGATGAGGCTTTGAGCAACCTGCTCTAGTGGAGGGTGTCCCTGCCCATGGCAGGGGGGCTGGAACTTGATGATCTTTAAGGTCCCTTCCAACCCAAACCATTCTATGATTCTATGATTCTATAACTTCGTCCTCATCCAAGGACATCCATCACATTCTAAGAATTTGAAGTGCAGTTCTAATCAAAAGTGATCTGAACTTTTTATCAATCCAGATATCTGCATCCAATGCATATTCATTGACAAAAATAAGATTCGTGAGTTTGTTGGGTTGTATTACTAGAGAATTAAAGAACTAGAGAACTAGCATAAACCACTGTGAGAGCATCTTTTCTTGTGCTTCCTATATCCTACAGAATCTTTCTTCCCCCTTCAAAGTTTGCATAATATCATATAACTGAAATAAAAATATCCATCAAACAAGCTGACACAGACTGCGAATTTTTTTTTTCATGCTGGCTGCCACTCTGTGCCTCAGAATCTTTCTCTGAAATATCTCCTTGAAAAATGCCTGTTGTTTCAAACTAGCAAAGATAAGCTAGACACAAGACCTAAAGAAATTGTGTACCTGCCTCATTGTTTTCCATCATGTTTCACTCTCAAAACTAATAAACACTGAACATAAATGAACACTGTCAACTATTTCACTAAGGCTGGATGCAGGCAAGAATATAGACATACAAATTACAATGTTGATCTGCCAATCTGTTTGTAAAGACATTTATTTTGGGCAACATATTTTGCTATCACTAGCAGCTTGGATTTACAGAGTACTGTGGAATTCTCATTTGCAAAAGAGCAAGTTTAATACTCAAATCCATGTGAGTCTTCAGAGATGCCAGTTACCTGGATCAATTTTTCAAAGCAAAATTAATTAACAGTCATGTACATCACACACCAGGTGAAGTTAAAAGACAAAGCAAGTCCCAATAAAGCCCAAGTGCATAAGCATAAGATAAAACATTAATATTTTTCTAAGGATATATCACTCATTACTGTCCAGTACCATTTTCTGTTTAACCTTTTGTTGTACCTACTTGCATCAATCACTCTTTAAGCCTGTGTAATTTTCCCCCATTTTCTATGTGATGCTTTCACTTATCAATGCATTAAATGGTATTGTTGCAGCCACAGAACATCCCTACTGCACTTATATTTCTCTAAATATGCAACAAGTAGTATTAAGACACATAGCGAACTCTTCTAGAACTGTCACCATTCTGCACACAACTCATCCCCTAAACACTGCTTTTCACAAGATTTATCTCCACATCCTGTCTTCCCCTGCTCAGCTGCTTTTATCCAGTGGCCTCACTCCTTTCTCTTTTTAGAAAAAACAACCTAGGAAGAGGTTAGCCTCAGCAACATCCCTGCACATAGATAGGAGATCTTATACAATATAGTTGTGAAAGTAACTTGACACATCCTAGTACCAAGGCTACTAAAAGGAATAGAACAAGAAGGATTTCTGTGAGGGTAGAAGGAACAAGAGCAAGTTCTCTCCCAATTCTTTTTGGAGCACTATCATTCTGAACAGAAATGTACAGGAGATAGTTGAGAACAAGTTAAGTACACCTTGCAGGTAGGACACTGGACAATTGAGATCAGATACTTGGGTAGGTCATAGCAGCAGCTCTTTTCCCTCTGAGCTCCCCTTTTTTTCCTCCAAGTGTTACAGAGCAAAGGCAGTTCTCAAACAACAGTAGGGCCAGGCAGGCTCCACTGCACATATTTTCTCCAGATTTGAGTGCAACCCAAAAGGACATGGCTGTAAGTTGTAAGGCAATGAAGGCGGCAGAAGCTGAAAGGAGAAGCACAAACACTAGTGGAGGCTTCCTATCAAGCAGACACCAGCCAGTGGTGTCAGTGCAATGACTCACAGCACAGAAGAACAACTCAGTGAGGGAGTGGTAGTGGCAAATGGTATCCAGCCTGGTCACAGGATCTTTTCTTCAGGTACAAGATTCCTCCTTCAGCTCTCTTACGAAGACACTTTCCCCACATGCTTAGCCCCCTTCACCTCCTGCCTCTTATGGTCATTGCTCAGCCTGCACAGATCTACACAGTACCCAATCCTTCCAAACCTTTGGATCCCCAGTAGTGGCATGGCCCCTGCTCTCCTGTCTCTCCTGGCCATTTGGCTGCCACGCCGTTCTAGAGGCTGATGAAAGCTATCCTGCTATGCTGTATCTCGGCACAAGTATGGTACTTGAAAAATATAAATCAGTGCCACCTGGAATAGGATTTTGCTGCAATCAGTTGCTACTGCCCAAGGAATCAAAGGGAAACAGAAGTGGCCAAACTGACTGGACACTTGAATACCACTACACAGCTGAAGCCATACATAGATAAAACTTTTATACCCCAAAGGAAAATAAAAATTACCAACTTTCTAGTGAAGCACAGAACAGCATCGTTTTCCACAAATGAGACCTAGTCATAATTGGACAAGGAATGATTGCTCTGAGTCTATGCTATGACAAGAACATGAAAGTCACTTCTGATGTCAAGGCAGAAGGGACCCAGTACCCTCCCCACTTCCCCACTACCAGAACTGATCCCCTCCTACCTTCTACCTCCACATCATCAGCACACAGCCAGTTGCTCATTGGCAAGCCATGGGGTATTAATTACCATCCACACTCACCCTTGCTCCAGGCTGCACCTGACGGATGAGTTAGAGCTGGCAGTCTAAGAACTGCAGCCCCCCACTGATTTCTGACAGCCCCAGCACTGCCCTGAGAGTATTTCACTCCTCCCACACCCAAGTCCACTCTCTCCAGCAGCGCAGCAACATCCAAGTTAAGTATTCAAGCTGCTCTTCTCTCTTTCAAAGAAAACTTAAATGCAGCTGTGAGGCCAAGAAGACAGCCAAGTTTGTTTGCCCTTCAAAGGAAGTGGTCAAACGTGGTGAGAGATGAAATGAGCAGAGAATTCCTAAGGATATATATTCACCCTAGTATCTCCACTGCACATTATTCAAAAACTCCACAATTTGGGCAGCAAGATACTGCTTTCACAATCCTGAGGTAAACTTTCTGTCCTTTTTCAACACAAATAAAGGAAACCCTAACATATGCATTGCCAAAGAGGAAACACCTTATTGACGAGTTGAGGTTTCCTATCACTAACATAATGTGTAAAAGAGTCAAGTAGTTCCTTTACTTAGTGCCAGAAATACCCTCAGAATTAACATAGTGGAAACTTCTATAAGCAACAGGGTCAGCAAAGAAGGCAAACCATCTGTGCTGAAAATAAGTAAGTTTCAGAGACAGATACTAAGATCATCAAGGAGTTAGTACACACATACATATATTATACATTTGGCCCAATAGCCATAACACCCATAGGTAACTCTTGCAAGTCAGCAGAAGAGCATTTCACAGATTGAAACCTTTGGAAAATGGAGAAGACAAGGGCAAAATAGCTGGAGAGCAGGAAAAATGTTTTCTCCCTGAGGTCACCCCTAAAGTGGGACAATGAAGTCAGAGAAGCCTGGTTACCCACCACTTTCACTTGAAAATCTCCGGTGATAGCATTATGGTAGGCTATAAAGGGAGTGAAGCACAGGGACGCCTTCACATTGTGAACCCTCTGGCCAGGAAAATACTTCCAGGTAAATGACAAAGCAGAGAGTAAAGCACACTAATTCACAGCATGAATGCAGTTCATCCGCCGGGGTACAAGGATCCCCACTCCCTTTTTCCTCCTTCCTTCCACCAGCAGAGCAATCTGGAACTGTCCTCACTGCTTCCAGAGACACAGTCCATGGGTGTCAGCAACTGGACTGAGGCTCATCCTCCTGCTCTGAGTGATACACCACTCCACACGGGGTCACCAGTTTCAGTACATTTGTCACGTGTCATGCTCAGCACCTTTGTAACGAAAAAGGGAAAGAGACCTTCAGGGATCCTGGACCTATGTTCTGGCTGCCAACAGATCCTAAAGTCCATACCTTCACTACTACTGCAATCGAGGCTGACAAGATTAAACAAATACAGGTATCTGGAAAGCATCTAATGAACTTGTATATACACGAGCCTATTCCTTTTTTATCTTAGTCCATGATCTTGCACTGAACTTTATTTTCTCCATTATCCACTATCTTGACAACCACCGAAGCCCACTCAGACAGTCTGGAAAGCTATGCTACCCAGCAGGGAGCTGCTAAGATCGTTGTCAATGTGGAAATGTTATTTTTCATTATCACTGTGTCTCTGTTCTTCAGAAATACACTCTTCCAGGCCTTCCATTTTTGTTTAATTGAACTCATCCACTGAGTAAGATTTCCTCACTGAACTAAGAATATGGTTAATAACAGATTTATTACAGATTAACAAACTGGATCCCTGGATGAAATATAAACAAGAATCAACATAACTGATTAATAAGAGTCAAGCTGTATTAAACACAGGACAAAAAATAATTCTGCAGATGTTCATATTTGATGGCTACAGGTTTCACATGAACTTGAACCAACACAATTACTGGAAAGGCTGAGTTGGAGGATAGTGGGTAGGAAATAATAACACTACTGCTGTAAATTGCCTTTAGGCACTGGGTAATCCAATCACTATAATGACACTCCTTTGTTTTGTAAAATACATAAAAAAGCTGCAGAACACTAGCAAAACAAATATAAATGCCTCAGCAAATGGAAAAGAACAGTAGAAAGGGCCGAAGAGCCCTCTAGCTCGATACTGTGGTGTACATAACTCATGGAGGATGTGAGGAATGAAAATAACTGTTATCTATGTTCGTTGCTTATATTAGACATTAGGAAAAAAGGTGGAGGAGAAAAAAATGTATTAGGCAATGAAATGTTAATAGAAGTTATATATAGCTTTTAACAAAAATAAAACAATCATATGAAAAGTAGGTGAGTGTCGCGACCCAGCTCATAGAACCACCCTGGGTGGGACGAGTGGGGTTCGCGGAGGTTCTGTATATATATTCCCTTGGGGCAAATTAAGGTTTGCATACTGGCTTATAACTTTAATGCATACAATTGTTTAGGGAAAAGGGAAAGTGTGGGGTATACAATAGAATCAAGGGAAAAGGAAAATTACTTGGTAAAGACAATCCATGAATATTTTACCATCCACTAATAATATTAAAATCTTATAGCAATGGGGTAAGAATAGCATAACTACCAATATTACAAGGGTTAGTAATAAGCACCACTAAAATAAGCAATCTACATGAAAACCTACTAAACAAGCCCCCAAAAGGAGCTGGCATTAAACTTGGCAGAATTATAAAAGAAAACAAATTACTTAGTAAAGACAATTCATGACAACATTACCATCCGCCAACAACACCAAATCTTACAGCGATGTGATAACGACAGCATAATCTCCAACAATACTAAGAAACCCGCAACCGCTTTTAAAACTTGCAATCACTTAACCCGCAACCATTCGCAACACTTGCAATCACTTTTCAGTACTAAAATAGACAACCTACAGAAAACCTGCTAAAACAGCCCCAAAAGGAGCTAGCATAAAACTTATAAGTTGCCATATGTACCAGAGAGGGAGAGATATCAAGAGATACTTGAAGAGAAAAAGAAAGGAAAAGGAGAGAAGAGAGATAAAAGTTTTCACCACTCTTTGGATCCCTGGAGATGAGTGTCAGCATCTTGGCAGGGGGGTTGCTCTATCAGTCTGTCAGCATCTCAGGAGTCCTCAGGTGGTGGGTGCAAGCCCTTTCTCTTTGTTTTTTACAGAAGCAGGGCCCTACTCAGTAAGGGTTTGCGACTTTGTCGTAAGAGCAAGACTAAGTCCATTGTTAGTAAGGGGAGTAAGGCCTTCGATGTATTCTTCGCTCCTTCTTATCTGCAAGGAATAGAGCTTAGAGTCTACAACTGGAATACTTTGAGACATCACAAGGCTTTGCCTTATTGGAGCCTCAACAGTCAATTTGCGGCTTCTGCAAAACTGCATGAATAGTCCTCTACAGTGAGCTAGACAAAGGAGAAATTAGTGTAGGGGAGAAAAAAGGAAAAAGAAAATAAACTGAAATTGAGAATTGTAATATAATTCTTCAGTCTGGAGAACAGAGAGATACCCCAGAGGCTATTTATGCCCTGAATATCCAGGGGAAAGGTAAGAAAAGTTAGAATGGAAGAGACATTTAAAGGATATAGAAAGTGCTAATCAGACAGCTCATGAGCAATTAACCAAGGTAAGGAAATACACTCATGTACACCACAGTAAGCTCTGGAAATCAGAAAAAAATGGGACAAGGAGCACTCCAGCCAGACAGGGTTCTGAAGTAATTTCTACCATGCCACAGGGTACATATTCCTCTGCAAACATAAATAGTAATGATGGGAGCTAAAGAGCTCTATGCTATCAGGAATATAGTTCTAAATGATGGCTCTTGTATCGGGGAAAATAACAAAAGAAACCAGTCAACATCATAAGTAAAGGCAAAAAGCTTGTCCACAAAAATGCCCAAGGCAGTTGGAAGGGAACAAGCCTGTTTCTTAAATCTAAAATGTTCACATCTCTTATGTTGAGGCATATACTTCTGCAAAATGAGATTTGCATTACAAAAATGCCAATCTTATGGCTCAGGCCATTTGAGTGAAAACTTAGTCAATTATTCTTGATAGAAATAACATCATAATTTCTTTGTTTCAGGGACTCATTTGGTTCAGATTTAACAAGCAACACTAAGTTCCAGAGGAAATAATACAAAATTAAAGAGGTGCAGTTTCTTTCCTAGTCCATGATGGAATCTGCTAAAACCATTCTTTTCAGAGATTAATTATCTTTGTCAAATTGAGGCATTTAGAAAGTGATAAAATCTTCTGGGCTTTCTCCCAACCCCTAGTGCTTCAGTTCAGGTTAAAAAATATCATCTGTTGTACTCTGAGGTCTTTTGGAGGACTTAAGTTAGCTCAGCGAGTCCTTTAGGGGAAATTCTATCCATTTTAGTCATGTTTGTTTCTCTGTAATTAATGCCAAGAATTTTCTTTAAAAGGCTATGGTTACCATTTACTTGGAAATGAGTTTACTTAAAAATAGAATCTTAACAGTAAAACTCAAGAATGTAAGCATAGAAATGACACTTGCACAGTAATGCTGTGCTCTTAGGATGTAGATGGAAGCAACAATGTCTGGCCATTTTAATCACAAATAAAAGTAAATTGTAAAAGCTAATAGTCAGTGATGTTAAGACATTGTAATACCATTCTCTTTTCACTACGCTCTGAACAACTGGTATTTATTGATATTACTACAACTAGCTCTCTCTAAAAGGAAAGGCCTGTTTGAAAATAGAACTAATTGAGCTGGACACATCAGTTATGAATTAACTTTTGAGATAATATAAACTATAGCCAAGTAATAAACTTCCTCAAAGCTGGTTATTTCAATACTTAATGCATCTTAGGCTTTCCAGTTGCATATGAACTTCACACATTCATAGTACATGTTGAACTTCTATTCTGTCTAAATGGAAAACGTTCTAAATCTCGCCATAAAACACAATAACTGACTGTGGTCACTGTGGCAAATAATTTAAAATGAAATTTCTGCTACCCCAAAATATAGACACTGAGTCTGTACTTTTAATTACTTGGCAATAATACTAACTACCCACATTTGAAGTGTCAGTGCTCATGACAGCTTTTCTGGGGCACTTAATTAAAAAGTGGGCAACAGCAAAGCCTAATTGGCTTTGCTTCCTTCTAGGACAAACTGAGCTGAAAAATTCTGGATACCACTGAAGTCAGAACTGAAATTCACAGGAGCTATGGATGCCTAGTACCTCCCAAAAATGGGTCATTTGTTAAAGCCTGCATATCACACTAGAAATAATGAATCCACCTCATTTAAAACAGGAAACAACAACTAGTTTATCTTTAAAGCAACAATGACAACAAAAATTTAAAAAAAATCTTTGAATTCAAGGCAATATCTGTTGAACAGAATGGAACTGCCCACATACCCAAATGAATATGTGCCTACATACTTTGCTGATGAGAAGTCTGTATTTCTCCCCTATTTATTCTGCATTCATTTCTGCCTCAGCTACAACCCTACTCTGACTGATGCTCCTTGTCCTTTCTCAACCCTAACATTACTCCATGTTGTGCATACTTTTCCCACACTTGTTGAATTCTGTATGTGATTCCGTCTTGTCCTTTTTAGCCAGGTAAGAGATAAAGTGTGCAGAACTTTAACAGAGATACACCCGGAATTGTAACCCTCAAGCCCATACAGGCAGCAATAAACAATCATTGGATTTATATGATTTTTCCAATACTCTTCAGATGTTCAGAAGTAACATCAATATCACTTTTTCATTTATCAGCAGTGTTATCTGGCTATAGGGCTTATTTTCCAAGACAAACTATTTTAAAAATATTTATATGAATGTATGCTGTGGCAAACCACATTTCTAAATTGACCTGGATGGAATGTATTTGTATAATGTGATGTATCTTTTACAAAATGTGATTAATTCATCCTCAGAAAAATTTGCTTATTAGCAAGGGCCTTAGGATGCCCAACGAAGTCAACAAAAGTCTTTCTCTTGATTTAAAGCACACCATTCTCTTATTCTCTACACTAAAAAGGACACTGCTTGCTGTGTCCAACAGGAAATACTGGAGCATATGAAACCAAATATTTATTTGTAAAAATACCTTTAAGGAGAAATGTTTGTTTATGGATGAGAAAAGAACAGGGACAGTTTCCAGCTTCTCACTGTTTTATCTGTGGTAACTTCAGAGGTTACTCTACCTAAATAAGGTAAACACTGTCAGAATCAGGCTGCAAAAGGTGTGTTATTTAGTGTTCTTGCTTTCTTTTAAATCATATATTTTCTTAAAAAGGAAAATTACAGATTGTTTTAAACAAAAAGTTGCTCCTTGACTTTGTAAACTAGGATGGCTGGCAGCCAGAACAACCACATTCATTTACACTCCTGGCTCAGTCCTTATTTTTGTTATCAGTAATTCACAGGGTTTCTGTGTTTACTCAAGAATATTTTCCAAAACTGCTAAAAACAAATGCAAAAAATGGCTGCAACTTGAAAGATGTTTTCCAAATGTGTATTTTCAAAGGTAATGTCCTTATTATTCATACTTACATAAAGCCACATCATCTGATCCCAATAAGGTGATCGTTAAGGTCATGTTATTCTGTCAAACAAGGTTTTGACATTAAACCTTGACCAACATATTTATAACTTTATGAATTCTGCCCAGAAGATAGGGCCACACTGACCTTTTCACAGAAATTATATGACAAATGAGAAACCAATGCTGATAGCTTCCTGCTATTAGAAAAAAAAATCATGTTCCAAAAACCTGCGATCGAGTAGAGCCTTTGCTGCACTAGCAGAGTTAAATGACAGCATCTGTGTTAAAGTGTAACAGTGAAAGGGACTAATGAAAAAAAAAAGAAGTTTTTCCCTCTGCAAATTATTCATAAATCTAATCTTAGGAAGATAGAAAGAAAAGAAAAAAAGAATAAAGGTAGAAAGTTGTGCAGTTGGACAGTAAGAGGCCAGAAGACAAGAAGTAAGCTTGTCTTTGAGTACCACTGTTAACTTTTTAATGGGTAGTTGTATACTGGATATACCTGCTCAGAAAATGAAATATTGCTTACTGTAGTGATTATTGCAGAGCTTTATGATTAAATTTATACAACAAGCACCAATTTTCCCTCTACATCACTACTATGAGGCTTTGAGCAACCTGGTCTAGTAGAAGGTGTCCCTACCCATGGCAGGGCGGTTGGAACTCGATCTTTAAGGTCCTTTCCAAGCCTAACCATTCTATGATTCTATTCACAGATCACCATAAGCAGAACTTACCTAAGACACCAGACCTCTAAAACAGTCTTCCTACGAACAAACACCAAACACCTGACATTTTCCTTTATATCAGAGAGGCCAGAGATTTAAGACAGGTAATATGAATTCCTCCTGACGTCACAATTATGATCACCATTCCTCTGCCATTATTCATATCAGAATTCATAAGGCACTCCTACAATAACACAATAACTACCAAGAGCAAGGGAAGCAGAATCTGGCCATTAAGATTTAACATTTAATGAATCTCAGAATTCAAAGCAGAACTTGCAAATCACTAGGAAGAATCATAGAATCACAGAATGGCCTGGGTTGAAAAGGACCTTAGAGATCACCTAGTTTCAACCCCCCTGCTGTAGGCAGGGTTGCCAACCACTAGAGCAGCTGCCCAGGGCCCCATCCAGCCTGGCCTTGAATGCCTCCAAGGATGGGCCATCCACAGCTTCCCTGGGCAACCTGTTCCAGTGTCTCACTACCTTCTGAGTGAAAAAATTCCATCTAATATTCAACCTAAATCTTCCCTCTCTTAGTTTAAAACCATTCCCCCTTGTCCTGTCACTGTCAACCCCTGTATATGTAAGAGGACATATTTTACTTGCTGTCTGAAATATACACTAGTCTCATACTATTCTAGAGTACAAAATTCTGGAACTGCCTCATTTTAGTAAATAAATGAAACACGTTCTTTCTAAAGATATTTATGAAGTTGTTAAGCGTAATTTTCCCTTCAGCCTCAGTCTTGCACTGTTGGAATCATGACTTGTCAGTCTTACTAAAACATTTTTAAAAATAATAGCCTTAAAATGTTGTGGTGTTTTGTTTGTTTTTTCACTTTGTGTGTGAGAGTATACAATTTGTCCATTGGTATCTTTATGCTAAAGACAAAGATGCCACAAGTTATTTACAGCCCATCCAAAATCATGTAAGTAAAGCCACCAGGTGTTTCCCATAATTGATAGTTAAACCACTAGATTTTCTAAACCCACATTTCTGAAGAAGTAATGGCAGTACCAGAATTTATCTCTAGCTGCAGAGCTTTCCTGATCAGTATGTCCACTGAGTAATCTGTGGGTCTGCATGTGTAAAGAAAAAAAACCAACAAAACAGTAATTATACACCTTGTTCAATTTATTTCCATGAGGGGTTACTTCTGGGGTGATTCTGTTCTCCTGCAAGAATAAGATTTGAGCTGTACGTGACACATGCAGAAGTCTTGTATCCTATGTTAAAATGTTTCTCCATTGCTCAGTATTTACACTGTCATTGCTAGAGGAAATCATAGAGAAGAAAGATCAACCTTCAGGTAGGAAGAACAAATGTCATGGAAGTTTTTGATATTAAAATACAGTCCTATGTACCTATTTAGGAGTACAACAGCACTTTCCTTTTCCTAGCAACATTAATTTAGTCTGGTTTGAATTCCGCATCAGCCAGTGCTGCTTTTTCAGGTACAAGCTTTGTATTTATCCAGAGATATATGTTGGCAATCAGATGTGTTTGATTAAGACATACAGAGCTATCAGACCATGCAAAACTTGATAATATTCCTGTAATAATTTTGTTTTGTGGAGTTCAGGAAATGACCCCATATATTAAAGAAGAATGTGGCCTACAACAATCCTGTGAGAAAAGTACAGTCACTACATAATATTTCTATCACATTTGCAAACAGCCAGAAACATGTGGTACCAACTTCATTAAGTCCTCAGCTACAGTACACTGAGATAGGGTTACCACTCTGTATAGATGAAAAGATAGTCACAAACAAAAATAACAGGGTATTGTTTTTGTTCCATTCCTTAGTCTGAATGATCAAGGAAGACCAAGCTCCATTTCCAGAACTACAAATCATAGTACGACTTCTTGCCATCACTTGCCTACCTGTGAAACATGTAAAGCATTTTGAGATCAAAGTGGCCTCAACACACCATAGAAATAACTGACACAGAACACTGTAAAAACCAGAAGAATAAATAGGTTAAGTAAATTAATTTAAGGAAAGTCTGTTTTATAGTCACGATGCTATTAAATACCCTGGTTTAGACTGCAACCTCTTACTCTGGAAGTTTCTTAACCAAAGACTGTGAAAGCCTGGAAGAATATTGCAGAAGAAGGTCGCTCCATATCCTTTCTCTAAGTTGATGTATCGTCAGAGACTAGATAACAGTCTGGAAAAGCATTTTATCCAACTTCGTATGGATGCTCTTATGCACACCTGGAAAAGGTATACTGTATTTAATTTCTGTTGCATTGTATTATTTTAAACTTAAGGAAAAACTGCAGTAACCATATATAGAACTACCTGTATATATACCACTCTGCCACACATCACAGATACCATCACAGAGCATGGTGTTCTATGTAGTAGGAAAAAGCCACAAACTCAAGATTTCAGAGTTTTAAAATACTATATAAAGTCGTGCACTTAATGAAATTCTTTATGGCAAGGAATTTGTGACAGCAAAGCAGGAAAAAAGTCTAATGTATGATAAGCACTACAGTTGTTCATCATAAGCCCCTGGAGAGATGACAGAAATATAAAGCAGTTGACAAAAAGAAGTTTCTGCCTCACTTCTGATGGTTTCATTTATCAACAAACAAGTTTAGCTCCATGACAAGACTACATTAAGGGAACTATTAAGCTAAATGTGACCAAATATTATTTGCTTTACCTATCAAACCTTGTTACTGTCAGAACCACTGCCAACATCACAGGCTTGGAAAGAGAGACCCAAAAGCTAACTGTTTAAACTATTCTTTTAAAAACCCAGTTAACACACAGCATGGATAGCAGTTTTTATCACTTACCTTGTGCTACTGTGTCAAGCCAGGTAATAGATCCTGCCTTCAGAGAAATCAAAGGTTAAGTATTTATCACAGGTGCAAATCACCCTGGGGAGAATTATATGTACATCACTAAATCACCAGTGAACATCTTATGTATATCCGTGGATATGCTGAGCTGCCTGGCTGTATCAACACAGGGTCATTGCTAGGACCAGCTGGGCAGATACTGCTAGGATGGATAGCTAAAACTAATCTGCAGGAATCAAGATGTTTGAAACACTCAGTTTAGTGTTATCCACAAATTTAACTTACATGTTATTTATCATTTATTCTAGACTGCAGAGGGTAAAAATCTTGGACCACAGGCAGAGGGACAAGGAACATCTCTGACTGCACCTGAACTACCAGTTGCCTCCTGGGCAACTACTGATGCTAGTAGAGTTTGCAGGGAGAAGGCAGCAAAACTATTTGCAGAGTGGCTTGTAAGATCTTTTGTCAGCCATCCCTGCAGCAAACTACCCCCACCATTGCACCTGGGCTTGATCTCAGGAGGAACTTGTTGCCTAACTCCAGGAGGCAGCCCAGAAGCAAAACTTCTGCACAAGGAGGATGACCAGAGGACCAGGAGATGGATAAGAGGTGTGAAGAACTGGTAATCAACAAAAACATGCAGATAGAAACATTTCTGTCAGGTACTAACAGGCCTTAATTCTCCTGACTGGCCTCACCTGGGACCCCCCAAGCTCTCTGCCTGGGAGCCCTACTGAAGCTCTGGCTGGGCTTCGCTCTACCTGTACCTGTCTCTGGATGGGTCTTGGGCCTCCCCTGTACTTGTGTCTCCTGGTAGGATTGCCTGGAGGGACATGGCTCACCACATGCCACACCAGGGATGCTGAAAAACCCCTAGCCAGGACCTGCCCTCCATGCTTAGCCCCGTTGGGCTGTGCTGGTGGGTGAGGGGCACAGCCTGCATGTGGGTCACCCCTACTCCAGGCCCACCTCACGCTGGGCCCCCAGCCTTGCCCGTGCCATGCTGTAGGTGTGCCTGTGCCCAGTCTAATCTCTGTCCTGCATCCTGCACACACAACAGACCTAAGCCATCATTCTGCCTCCTGCTGCGCCCCGGCAGCCTTCCTGCACGGGCTTGTCCCTGCTGCTGCCGGACACCTGCCAAGCTGCTGGGGTCTGCGCTGGGGCAGCTCCCTGCCTGCCGTGCCCCAGGCAGCCAGGCTCTCTCTGGCTATGGCTGTGGTGGTTAGCCCTATGGCTCAGGATCCTAATCAGGAGGAAATGTGGGTTGAAATATCAAACCTTCTTGCAGGGAGAGCTGGTTTTGACACATCCAGCCCTTAAAGGCTTTCGAAATGTGAGCTCAGCCCAAGCCCAGGGTCAGGCACAAGGGCAGGTTTACTTAGTAAAAGATGAGATGAAGCTATTTATGCTGTTAGTTTTGTGGAAAGCAACCCTGATGTCCACAATATTCAGTGAAACACCTCTTAAATGGTATCTATAAATGTTGAAATGTTTGGAGGACAAAAAAAAAATCCCTCTGTTGGTAATTTAGCTTGAGTATCTTCACAGCATGGGCTGCCACAGAGCCAAGTCCTGCCAAGTACCATGCATCTTCCGCTGCCCTGCAAGCAGGACTGCTCTCCTCACAAGGTCTCATTCAATGTTTTGCTCCTGCTCTGCCAACAAAATATTTCTATCTGCTTTGAAAGGGATAGATTTTCTTCTAATAGTTCAGAGAAAGTATTCTTCTGAGAATATAATTTCAAAGGGGGCAGGGCACAGGAAACAACCAGACAAAGTGACGTTTGCCATCTACATGATACTAGAGAGCAGGGAAAGGAGGGACAAACACACATATAAAAATAAAGCTATGGGGAAAAATAAATTTTCTGTCCTGAAAGCAAATCACTTCCCAAAGCTGAATTGCGAGCCAGACAATCTGCTGAGCTGGCTTTGTGATTGACCTAGCCAGAGCCAGGCTTCTCCTCATTGACGGTGCTCTGACAAAGAGAGGGCAAGGAAACAGTGTCATGGCCCCTGATACAGTAAATTTCCCCGGCAAAACTAATCCAGGCTGGCACAATTAATAGGAAGTGACACAACTGTGATCTAATAATGAGGTAACAGAATAGAACTGTCAGAGTCCCTCCAGAGGCAATGACAAATGATGTCATCTCTATTTCAGGATGTTTCAGGTGGAAAGCAAGCTTTCACCACACAAATTATGGAATGAAAATGAAAAGGTATTATACCCAAGAAGAATAATAATAATAAAAAATAGGTTACCATTACACTGCATATGCTTGGCTTGCATTCTTGCTATGTATCACCTCACTGTGCACACTGAAAATCTCTGTACTCTTTTCCCTGGACGGATCCTGGCAGAACCCACAGGCCTTGCTCAGCATCCAGGTATGTATCTGTCCCAACTATTATTTTGCTCTCCAAGTGATTGATTCATAATGGGTGGGTTACAGGGTGGGTAGGAGCTAGGAGACTTAGGTAGTCCTTAAATGTTATTCATGGGATTCCCCATTTCTGGGTTTTTCAAGTCTCTAGTACACACTTTCCTGTCTGCTTTCTATTCCCCAGGCAAGGATGACAATTTATATCTCCATTTCATAGCTTAACAGATAGTCCAGACTATCAGCAAAGCCTCTAGACCTCCAGTTCATCCCCACTCTGCCAAGCCAAGAATGTTTCTGTCATGCAGCTCTCTGGGAAGCCAAATGCATGAATTACTGGTGACAACTAAATGGTATGTCTTAAGGCCCATGATTGAAAGGTAAATTACAGGTCTAGCATGGCTTGTGTCCTGTTAAAGAGTTCTAAGTGCTCCCTGGCGAGATGGTCCAAGGCAGTGTAGACTAGACCAAGCACCAGTGAGGGTGCCTGCATATGGGTAGACAGGTTCACACAGCTCCTGCAACTCTTCTTGATCCTCATTAAGCAACGACAGAAGTTAGGGGATGCTAGCCTCCATTGTCAGAATTCACATACTGTCAAGAGCTCGTTAATTCCTTTGAACCAGCAACCCAGAAACTGCGGGGGACAAATATTTAACCATTTTGTCATATCACAAGTACAAGAAAAAACAATAAGGGGGAAAGATGACAAATGATACAGCAGCAAGACTAATATACTTTTATTATATAGGTTGTAAATTTCCCTAATGTTTGATAGACTATAAGAAAGTATATGAGCTTCCTTTAGCAGTCAGTAGGTCCAATTATACTAACAGTATGTCTTTTCTCACACGTCTATAAATTCTGAGTTTGCTTAGGTATTTGCTGTTGATCAGTCAATCAAGAAATGGGAAGCTGCCGAGATTTCATTTCCAAAAGCTAGCCCTTACACAAGCCAAGGAAATAATAACCTGGTCACACAGAGAGTGCTACATTAATATTTTATTTGGCAAATACATCAGTCCCAGAACAAAACATACTATTATAAAAAACATTCCCCATGCAGATTAGCATGTCCTTCACACTAGGAGGATGAAAATAAGTACATTGTTCCCTTGCAAGAAAAAGCATTGCAAAATGGTACAACTTGCATGGTGTTTCTCCAAATTAGCTACTCCCATACTTACAAATAATTCCTTAAAAGCACTTCATGTATGCATAGGAGTATATAGGGCATTAATACTTTCCCTTCTCTCTGAACCCCAAAACTCCTTGTTATGGCTACTTTAAGCATTTTCTGACTGTGAACTAACTGGGCCTGCTCCTGGTAGGCATACTAGCCTGTACAGCACTGTTCATGAATGAAGCACTCTTTAGAGGCTCACATGTTTTCTGCTTTCATCTAACAAAGAGAAACATAATGTTCCACTAACAGCCATACCAAAATAAACCTCTCAGAGAACCCTGGTAACACTATTTACTCATACTCACAGAAATGAACGCAGAACACAGTCAACATGTCTTTGCTGGCAAGTTCCTGAATGTTTTTGCTAATTGCTGTACTTTCAACTAATGAAAATATTATGGCAACACACAACAGTCATTTAGTTGGTATTTAATTATCTGTTAATTTATTCCTAAGTCCAATGTGTCAAAATTATAATGTTTGGCACACAGAGGTTTCTTGAGAGAAAATCCTAGTAGCAATCATTTCAGAAATAAAGAAAACATACTTATCTCTGGATATCTCGTTACAGAACACATCAAAATCCCCTAAAATATGTCCTGTGTTTGAACGCACTGAAATGACATTAGAACGCATAAGCAGATCACAAAGGCATTTCTGAGCAGCCTGATGATGCTGACCTGAAGGCCCGTGGAGGAGTCAGCGATGCGCAGAGCAGTTATGGTGGCACAGCCGGCACAGGTGTGTGCAGCAGTGCAGGTACAGCCTGGCCTTCAGGGCACACATCCCTTGGCCACAGGATGAACTTCACCAACTAATTGTGACGAGGAGCCCATGGCCAGCTCCCCCTCTAGTACTGGCGATTACACCACCTGCGTGGCCTTGCCTTTATCTCCCCGTGCAGCAACCAGTTCTCATGTGAACATCCTTTTTGTTTGACAGTAGAAATGATTAACAGAAATGTTTTCTTGTACGAAAATCCTATAAGAGCTCGAAAGACTGCAGTGCTGGGTAACCTTTCCACCAATGGAACCCGCATGACCTGCTGCGCCCTGAGACCCCCGTCCGATACTGCACAGCCCGAGGCTCCCACCCTCTGGAGGGACGTAAGATTATCCCTGTTTATCCCCTGCTGCCCTAGAGCCTCAGCTCCGAGAGATGCCACTTTACGCGGCACCCCACGCAGCGCCAGTGCCCCTCTTACCGGGGCCATAACGGAGCACCACGGGCAGCACCCCACTGGAAGCTCGGCACCGGGGGGCCGCGGGTGCCCGGCTGCTCCCCTACGCCGCCGGGCTCCGGGGTTTTGGCCCAGGGCTGGGCGCAGGGCCGGGCTACTCTCTCCCCGCGGGCGCCGGCGCCCCGGGTCCGGGGCGGTGAGGCGCCACGCCGGCAGGTCGAGTCCGAGGCCGGCCTGCCGGGACTGAGGGCAGCTCGCCCAGCCACGGGCTGGCGTTGCCCGGCCTTGGTCGGTCCCAGCAGGGAGCCGCGTCCCCCCGCCTCAGAACCCGCCTTTCAACGGGCCTCCCCGGTGCTCCCGGCGGAGCTATGGCTTCCTGGCTGGGGCTGCCCCTGGCGGAGCGGTGCGGTACGCTGTCACTGCCCTGCGGAGAGGAGCGCAGACCGCGGCCGGAGCTGAAGGCTGCTGTGGGGAGATGGGGGCAGAAGCGGCCATGCCGCCAGGGCTGAGGGGAAGAAGCCGCCGCTGGCCAGGAGGAGGCACGGCGGGAAGCGGCGGCTGTTCTTTTGGGCAGCTCTCCTTTGGAGTGGGGAGGGGGGAGGGAGAGGCGGGGGAGGGAGGGAAAGGGGGAAGGGACGGGTTCCCTTAGCTGCCCCCCAGTTACCCCCGGCACCGGGCCGCAGTGGCAACAGGATGAGGTGACGGGGAGTCCTCACCGGGACAGTATGAGTATCCCATTGCACTAGATGATGAATATGAATATATTGGGGGGGGGGCGGGGGGAGCAGAGGCAGCAGACAAGTTGGATCAAGAAATTCCTCTAATCCAAAGGGATGCACAGTAAAATGTGGGGTAGGTGGTAATCCAGCGGGAAAGGGCTTTAATACCGCAGGCGAGAAATGCCTCATTTAATGCCTAGTGGTAGGGATACTCCTCCAGGGCCCAGCCACCTGGGCCCAGGTGCTGGCGGTTGGAGGTGTGTGGGTGCCACAGTGTGCTAACCCACTCCTCAGCTCGCTTGGTGTGCTCAGCTGCCGGGGCATTGGGCCCCTCCTGGACTGTTACACAGGCATGAAGCAGGGCTGCCCATGGGCACCTCCCCGTTGTTGCTGGGGCTGTGAGAAACTGGGAGGATTGTGGCGTGCGAGAGAGCAAAGTTTGGGGGTGAACCTGTGGACAGCTGAAGTAAAGCTTTTGGGCATCCTCTGGCCAGCACCCTGCTGGGCCATGCCCAGGCTGCAGATGGGCAGCAGTGTGTTCAGGAGTGTGCAACCCTCCCATGTCATGGCTACTGCATACCTCTGGGTCATCTGCTGCTTACCTCCGATAGATGTCCTTTTCGTTGATGTCTGTTTCATGAATGTCCATTTAATCAGTGTGCAATTAATACCTAATTAATCCATGTGCACATTTGATAATGTCATGGCTCATATGGTTTCATACTGCCCTGTAATTGTCTGTCAGGACCAGCCACCTTGAGGAGCTTACTCAGAAGTATGTCAGAAAAGGAAGCCCTCTCTCACTAAGTACATGGAGGCTACCTTCTTTGAAAACATCAATTTTCTGTGTGCTTTCATAGTGTCTTGTGATTTGCTGGTTGCCATTTTTCTGACAATGTAATGCCCATGTGATCTCAGAGTGCCTTCAGCTTAGATTGGCTAGCCCATTTCATTTGGTCCATAGACAAAAGTAAAACTTTTATTTTATCCATATAGATAAAGCATTATATAGGTATAGATATGAATATACATTGATCCATTTTATATATGCAGAGAATATGTATGTATATTTTATTTATACCCAGATACACTTCATGTGTATATACACTTATATGGGTGTACATGCAGTGTATGTGTATATATATATGTAAACATATATAAATGCAATATACATATCTATAAAAGTTTAAGTATAAAATGTATAGAGCATCCTTTAATAAGAGCTAATGAAATGAATAATTGACATTTAAATGTCAATAGAAGGGAATTAAATAAAAGTAAAAAGCAGGTTCAAGGGTGTCAGAGTCCAATATTCGCTGACCAGGTTCTTTTAGAAATTCCATGCATGGATGGTGTAATTTTTAATATCAAATTTACTTTATGTAGCTCCTGGAGTAGAGTGAACTGTCAGAGTTCCTCAGCACAAGAGAAACATGGACACAAAAAGACCCTAATGTGATAAATGATTTAGTCC